>CABFPE010000433.1:414737-430454 GCA_900660155.1 Hofstenia miamia
ATATATATATATAGCATCATTAGACATTTCAAAGGCATTTAATTCAATAAACCATTCTATTTTATTGGAAAAGTTAAAACAGATTTATAATTTTAGTGATTCATTAATAGAATTATTAAATAGTTATTTAAGTAATAGATATCAGTATGTGAAACTCAACGAAGAAATATCAAATTCATTAGAAATAAACCATGGAGTACCACAAGGATCAGTACTGGGTCCATTACTATTTAATTTATATGTAAGTGATATGGATCAGCACATTAATAGTAATCATTTACAATTTGCAGATTATACTTTTATTATTGTAATGATATTTTGAATTTACAGGAAAATGTTGAAAAATTGCAATCATTCTTTAATAATAATTTGTTAAAACTAATAATTATGAATAGAAGAAATGAATCAACATTAGAAAGTATTAAAATATGTAACATCATTCAGGAATCACCAAAAATGAAATATTTGGGAGTAGTAATTGACAATAAATTGAATTTTGAAGACGAGGCAAACAACATCATGAAGAAAATGACGTATGGTAAAAGTCAATTCAAAAAATTGGAAAGTTTATGTCAATAGAATGGAAGGTAATACTCTTTCGATCACTTGTTTTATCCCATTTTTTGTACTTGTTTATTAACGAACTTAAATAAAAAGGCAAAGTCGAAATTAGAGAAAGTATTTAAATGGGCAATAAACATAATTAGCAACAAAAATAAAAAAGAAATGTGTAAATATCATCTAAGATCATTAGAAGCTCTTCAAAATATTAGATGTTTATCGATATTTTGAAAAAGAAAATCGAACATTTCTAATCATTTAAATCAAAGAGCAATTACATTTGGTAAAACTAAGTATAATAGAAAAGTAATGAAGAACGGATTCCTAAATTATTCAATATCACTATGGAACAAACTGGATTACAGTACAAGAAGTGAAAAAATTTTTTACAATATTTAAGAAGTTGAAAAACTTGATTACACAACAAAATATCTGACTAATTATAGAATAAGATGTGAAACTCACGAACAATAAGTAAAAAATATTTATTAAGTTATATGTAATTTATAAACTTAACCAAGAAACAAACATTTACTGACATAACTAAGCTCATATGATGAAAGTTGCATTATTTATGTTCTTAATAAGTTTGTAAACTTAATACATGTATATGTACATGAGAACTTAAATATATGTTGTTGTTGTTGAATGAAAATGGGTTACATGGTTCACTGTCAATTTTGCAGAGTAAGATTAATTTTAGAATCTAGTCGGTATCAAGATAAGCATTTAATGAAAAATTTTTTTTTGCTGCTATTGCCATTTATTAATTAACAATAATATATTAGGTTATCTGCAATTCGTGCTATTTGCTTAGAATGAAACAGTGTTTTTTTATATCAAAACTATAAGGTTTGTAATCCCGGGATTTTTTCGTTGTAAATTTCAGTATTTTTCAGGATTTAAAAAGCTGTACAATTTTAAAACAGCCTAGGTCTAGTTCTTAATATTCATATTTGAAATGCAGAACACTCATTAGTCATTAATAATATATTATAGTCAACCACAAGGTCCCGGGATTGAAAAATATTGGGATTGACAAATTATTCTAGAATTAAGAACCCTAGTGACAGAAGAGACAGAAATGTGAATACTTTATAACGCTGTTAAAATTTCAACTATTCGCAAAAACAATGCATTATAATAATAGAACAAAATTATATTGCAATATCTAGCAGAAATCATTAGCATGTTAGCAGTAGATTGGAATGTAATTAGGACTAGCCGTTGTTTGTCTATTGTATATGAAATTAAACATTTAAATACTTTTTGTAAGTTTGCTTCAAAATCTTCAGATAATATCTCTACTACTTGCTTACTACTGTTTGCAGAGATAAAAATTCTAATACTGAAACAATGCATCACTTCAATTCAATTGCTGAAAATAATCAATATTCGAAAAACTTAAAAAACGAGATGCAACCCTAGATAATTGGAAAGTAAATAAGTCAACAATTGCTAGAGACTCATGGCAAGCTTACATCTCACCGTACAACAATAAAACAGGTCAGGCTAGAAAAGTTCCAGACACTAAAATTAATGACATGAAATCAGGGATTTCCAGTCGACTTCGAGTTACTCGGTACGAATTCGAGTATTTTTTAAAGAAAATTCCGAGTTCGATCGAGTTTTTTTTATTCCGAGTTTTTTGGAGGAGAAACATTTATTTTACAATAATTTTCTAAGCTAAATAATAGTTATTTGCAATTGATTTGCAGATTTTCGATAGATTTCGAGTTTGGATGATTTATCTTCCGAGTTTTCCGATCGAGTTTTGCGAGCTTAACATTTCTAGTAATCGAAAACCCTGCATGAAATGCAAGCTATTGTGCCGCCGTAACATTAGTGAGACAGACCAACAACCACTATCAAAAGAATATTACACGCTACCAAATACTTAGGAGGATCAATATTTGCCGAGCCGTATTGAAATTGCATATGATGAAAACAGGAGAGTTTTACGATTATAAAACAGTTACAGCAATTGGAAATTACAGCAAAGTAGACTTTACCTCAGTTAAAGAATTTTCATATTATTCAAGTGATGTTAAAAGAGAAACAGGAAGGAAGATACAGAAACTATTAGAGTCTCTAAGTCACTGCCTTTGAGAATCAACACTCTTTTAAGCTGTTACCAATACCAAAGAGATCTCCACATAAAAAACATTAACAAAGACTAAAGTAAATGACATAAAATCATTGTTGAAATATATGAATAGTGTTAAGATTTACATGGCAAAAGTTGTTGAAAGCTGGAAGAAGAAATAAAATATTGCCAGTTAACCTGGTTTCACTCAGTTAATTTTAGTGAAGAAAGAGGTTGACTAGTTTAGAGATGTTATGTAGTCAGTTGAATATATACTTCGAATGTCTGCTATGTCAATTGTTTTGTTATTACACAAAGCAATTATAATAAATAAAATTTGAAGTCTCACAAAAAGTACTTGGGTGATATTGCATTGCTAAAATTTGGCATTAATTATCAATAATTTACATTTTTGTGCTAGAAAAGAATTAAATTTAGTATTTTAAAAATACTTTCAAATCTGAATATGGTTAATTTGAACATATATTTGTCTGGATTTACTACAAAATGAAAAGTTGCACAGTCTAAAAACATTACTTCCAATGATCGACAAAAAAACAAAAATTAAACATCAGATTTCCATAACTTAATTGTTTTGTCATTCTCTAGAGAACCTGAAGCAATGATGTTTTGGGACGGATGGCAAGCAGTGCAAAGGACCACATCGGTGTGACCCTCTAGTGTCTGAACAACCTCTCTGGATTGTAAATTCCAAATGTAGACAAGATTGTCTTCTGACCCACTCACGATCCACTTGCCACCAGAAACTGAAAAATTTGCAAATATGCAGTACTTCTCATTGCGATGGCCGCTGTAGGTTTTTAAGGCTTTAGCTTTACTAAAATCCCAAAGCTTTAGCGTACTGTCAAGTGTCGCTGAGAGAATGTATTTACCATTGGGAGAAAACTTTACAAAACTGACCTAAACAAAATGTAAAATCAAAACTATCTCAAAAATCACGATAAATTAGTTCGAATAATTATATGTACACTCGTGGCATTCCAAAACTTATTTTTTTGAACTTTAGTGTGGGATGATGGATGTTATAAAAAATAATTTTCATAATAAGTTTTCACGATTTATTAAATTACGTCATGCCCTTTCTTTATTTAAATTTTATATAAGAAGGTTAAACAAGCAGTATAAAATGATTGTTATTTTTACGAAAAATATGGAATTTAATTACTAAGTTGCTTTAATATTCTTATTTGTTAGCTAAACATTGAGGACGGCTGTCCCCTCCCACCCCATATTATATCCCCATTTTCAAAATGTGTATAACCTTTATGTGAACATTGAAATATAATAAATTTTTAGTGGTTTTCATAAGATAAAACCCTTATTTTCGAAATTTCCTGCCTTAAAAAGAATAACACTAGCTGTCATGTGCATATATATATATAACCCATTGAAAATAAAGAAATCACAAATTAGGTCTAACTATTGAAAGAACATTAACTTAGTAGTAAACTTCCTACAACCACGAATATTATTGGTCGATTTATGGTTTAGTGGGCATAAAACTTAAAATAAACTGAATTGTGAAATTTACCGTTAACTGGGGTGAGTTCGCCACCGTTGGGTGAATTCGCCGCGTATATATTTTTCTTAACATAAGCGTATTGTGATAAGAAATGTTATGAGTTATTTGGCCAATAGAATTAGAGAAAATATTCAATCAATATACAACGGTTATTGAGTTGCACAGAGTGTTCTGTGTTGAGTGCTTGTCTTTTATTCTGCGTATATTAATAGCTCAAAATGCCTCGAAAGTATATTCCTGTCAGGGGTCGTCAATGTAAAAATTACACAAATGAACAATTAGGTCAGGCTAATTGCAGCAGTAAAAGAGCATAGAAGCAACATTACGGATGCTGCGAAGACATTCAACATTCCTAGAAAAACATTATCTGATAAGATCGCTGGAAAACACACCAAAAGCTCAGGAGGGCAGCCCGTATTTTCTGTTATGGAAGAACAGCAAATTGTAAATGTACTGCAAGCGGTTGCTGAATGGGGATTTCCCCTTACTCCTATTGATGTGAGACTTTTAATTAAAGGTGTTCTCGATAAAAAGAATATGAACAAAAAGAGATTCAAAAATAATCTTCCCGGCATCGACTTTATTCGCTCCTTTGTGAACAGAAATAATTTGGCACAAAGAATTGCTGGCAACATTAAACGAACAAGATCTCAAGTCAATGCTGTTGAAATTGCAAACTATTTCAATAATATTGAGACTGTTCTAACGGATATCCATCCTGCAAATGTGTTTAATTATGATGAGACCAATATCAGTGATGATCCGGGATCAAAGACTGTTTTAGTGCGACGGGGAACCAAACGGGTTGAAAACTGCAAAGATCATTCACTGATATCCATTTCATTAATGGGCTGCGGATCTGTGGATGGTGTAATGCTCGCACCTATGGTGGTTTATAAAGCTAAAAACATCTATGAAAATTGGACTAAAGGTGGTCCTCTCGGTACTGCATATGCCGTTTCTGCTAATGGATGGTTTGACATGGTCACCTTCGAAAAGTGGTTTACAACAATATTCATACCCCATGCAGACAAATTGGAAGGGAAAAAAGTCCTGGTTGGTGACAACCTTGCTAGTCATTTTTCGCCAGAAGTTGTTCGAATTTGTCAAGAAAAAAACATTTACTTTACCAATTTGGTGGCTAATGCGACGCACATTCTACAACCATTAGACGTAGCTGTTTTCAGAGGCATGAAACAGACGTGGAGGCGTGTTCTCGACCGATGGCGCTTAGAATCACGAATAAAAGGACCTCTGCCAAAGGAATATTTCCCTTCATTGTTAAACAGCCTTTGGGTCCAATCCCAAGACTCCTTCAAAAGAAATCTTCAATCTGGATTTCGAGCCTGCGGTCTGGTTCCATTTGACAAAGACATGGTTTTGAGAAAACTCCCTTCTGAGCAAAGGACAAATCTAGATCTTGGTCGAGAGTTGGATGCAACATTAATCAACCTACTGAAGAGGAACAGAGGAGAAGTGGAGCACCCAAAAGCGAAGCGTGGTAAGAAAATTCAAACTCAGCCTGGATCTAATTTAACAATAACTGCTTTTGATGCTGGTCCAAGTACAAGCAGTGTTGAACCTGGAAATGATGCTGGTCCAAGTAGAAGTCCTGATGTTGTGGAAGATGAAGACGTGACACCAGTAATTGGCTATGATGATGATGACAACTGCGCCTTGCGCAACACTTATTATCCTACATATAAGGGACCCGACTGGTTGCAATGTTTATTATGTCTAAAATGGCACTGTGGCATCTGCAATAAAGGTACAGAAGATCCTTTTTATGTTTGTCTTACATGTGACAATGAAAATTAACATAGTTTATATACTTTTATTTCTGGATGCATGCAACTGTAATTTTGTCTAGTAATGATGTATATCATATATGCCTAATTCTTAACATGTTTTACATACTTTAAGCATTGCTTTCTGTTAATAAACACTGAAATATTGAAAATTATTATTTTTTTAAACAAAATATTTATAGGCGGCGAACTCACCCCAAACCAAAAATCGCAATATCCTTGACTTTGAAAGCCTGTAGGTCTATTTTAAAAGTGGCGAACTCACCCCACGAGACTACCATTAGATAGGTAATAACTTCAACACAATGTAGCAACTTGAATTTTTCTTATACTACTTAAATAATAAAATTGTGCTTACTTTACTTTAAAAAGGGGTCTAAAACACGGAGAAATCATCCCAGTTTACGGTAACTATTGGAGAATATTGCTTTCTCCTCATTATCAAGAGCAATTGATAAAATAATATCGTGAAGAAACTCGAGATACCTCACACATAAATTTGCCAGAAAAACTTTGTAATTAGAAAAACTCTAAGACTAAGGTAAAGACTGATTTTTCTGTTACTCTTAGAGGTATAATTTTCTATTAAAAGATAATAGGCCTTACCTTCACCAAGTTCTATGATTAATCGTAAATAATTGGCCCTTTGGTTGGTTTTAAGTCAACGTTTTGATACTAGAATTTATCTAGAGCTTTATAGCACACTAGGTGCTTTTTCAAAAAGCAAAAGAATACTTAAAATGTTATTGGAACTTAGAAATTGTTAGTATATTAAGGTTTCTAGGTAAAATCAAGGAGCTCAGAAGGCTATTAACCTCATGGAAGATATAGCAAAGCATCATAAAGCACTAATATACTTTAAATTAATAGTAAATTTGTACAATTTCACAATATTACACTTAAAAACTGGCATTTTTTGTTTAGCCTGCATAGAATTAATATAAAATCCCAAAACGGAGAGGGCATGACGTTTTTTATGTTTAGAATTTTCTATAATTTCTCCACGTTTGGGACCCCAAGCTTTTTCAAATTTGCTAAAAACCTATTTTAGGAATGACCCTAGCGTGTATATATATAAACTCATACTTGCGCTTTGTACTATGGAAATTTGAAAAAAGTGTACAAAGCGCAAGCTGAACCGATTTTCCCACATTACAAAGCGCAAGTTATTAGTTCCGTATTAAGAAATGTTTTTAGATTATATTGTTATATTATGAAAAGTCCATAAAGCTGAAAAAACACTTTCTTAAAGTATTTTAAATTCACAAATTTTACATTAAAAAAAATTTGAAGTTTACATACAAAAAAAATTCACACATAATTGCGCTTTGTACACATTTTGAAAAATTCTCTTGTAATCTTCAAAAAATACAATAACACCCAAATATACAGTTTGGAAATGATTAGCACATTCAAAAGCTCCATTTAGAACAAATGTGACCTTCAAACATTTTACGCGAGTAGTTTTAATCGGGAAATTTTGTTATGGTGCACAAATGGCAAATTAAGGATCAAGCATCAAGCTAGTTAAGTATTTATAGTACATACAACATATATAAATTGCATTTGACACAGACTGCTCACTTAGAAGACACAACAAGAAACAGTTATGTTACTGCACCTAGGCACGATGAGTTCAATGAATTGCTGAGCTTAGCGTTGGCAAATTGCAGCACAACCTTGAAAATGGTTACTGGTAACTTACTAGGCTAGTAACTCACTAATAACATGCTAAAATACTCTGATGTCCTGCATTGCCTATAATTATTGGAAGAATTCTCTATCAAGTATGTGCCAGTTAGTAGCTCATTGTTTGTATGGCTGCATCAATGCATGCAAAAGTGAAGAAGCAATATAATTTTGTTTGATTAGCTGCCAATGATTAGTAATCCTGACACTTGACCTCACCAGTCACTTGAAGTGTTATTACTAATAACCTCCTGTAAATTGTTGCGGTAAGCTCAAATTTAGTTACTAGTAACGTACAAAAATGAAGGAGCATATTAACGGACATCTAAGATCAGAAATATTTATGCATGAACACCAAGCTAAAGAAAAAATTTTTCCATACAACTAAGTACACTACATCCTAAAATAGGCGAAGCTTTAATCATCAAGCAAACAAAAAACATCAATTACTAAATAAGCAGCAAAGCATGGCAACATTAAATTTATTCTAGTGTGCATGCAGTAATTTTGTATTATAATAGTGTAGTCAATTGTAAATATACATTTCCCCCCATATTTGTTACTGATAATGATTTTCAGAATCGAAACCAGTCTATATTTTTCATAGCGTTTAAAAATAAATATTGCAAAGCTCAGTAAATTACTTCTAATTCTATAGTAGAAATTCCCTTTACTGGAAACAAGACTAATGTTATCTATGCTGGTTTTTATATTTCTCTAAACCCTACAACTTGGAATATTTGTATGTTCTTTAAATCTCAGAGCTCTTGACGAATGTCCACTAATAAACAGCAGATTTTCCGCATATATGGTAACCAAGGAGATACTATTAAAACAACGATTCGGGCTTTATTGTTGGCGATGCTGTTAGTTCATCTTAGCACTGAAAAAATTTAACTGCAATCCGCTTAAGCCAGAGCTTAGAAAAAATGTGAAAATTAAATTTTCAATGTAAAATATCAATTATTTTTTAAATTGCCATCAAGGCGCCTAGCCTTCATGTTTTAAACGATCGGTTAAGTTAGAATGTGTGGCATATAAGGACAATCGGCTAAAGCGATAGCGAAATCAAATTTAATTCGTCTAAATGATAATTTGTTTTAAGCAATCAGTATGAAATAAAATTCGATTATTTGCAATTTGAGACTATCTACGTTTATATATGACAACAGACTACTACTTACAGGGGGATTATCAACATTGATGAGGGTTTTAAGACACTGGCCACTGGATGCATCCCAAATACGGCACAATCCATCATAGCTACTCGTAACAATAAGAGAACCATCTCTATTAAAATGGCATGCAGAAACGGGTTCTGAATGAGCGGGGAGGGTTTTCAAGCATTTTCCACTCTTCACATCCCATAGACGCACACTTTCGTCAAAGGATCCCGACACAATGACATTTGATTGGGGATTGAAAGCGCAGCAAAATACATAGTTGGTATGCCCCATTAAGGTCTTTAAGCACTTGCCAGTTTCAAAATCCCATAATTTGACCTAAATATATCATTTCAAAAAATAAATATTAATTCACAGTCAATTATTTCAATTTATCGGAAATATGTAGGCACAACTTGTTAGAATAATACGTATTATAAACTGCCACATGTGATTCACAGGGTTTTGGTAATGCAAAATATTGTAGATAATTCTAAATTCATTACATGAATATTTAAATAAACTAAATCTTGTGGAGTGATAAAATAGTAGTTAATAAACGTACAGCTTTATCATCGCTAGCAGAACAAAGCAAATGGTTGTCTGACGACCAACACACATCGGAAATGCCGAGTTTATGTCCCGCTATACTCTTTTCAAATTTGCCATCATAAGCACCCCATATTTTGATAAGCTTATCGGCTGAAGCTGAAACTAAAAAATTTCCATCTGGACTGAATTTAACTGATGATACTGCTTTTGTGTGACCAGCGAGGGTATACTTTAAAGTGTAGTTAGGCTTGGCCGAGGCCGGTGCTTTACTGTCTTTTTTCTCGGCATTTTCTTCAGAATCCTTAGCCATCAAAACTGAAATCAATATTTTAGAGTTAAGACCAAATAGTAAATATTTATTTATAGGCCAAAACATACAATAGAGAGTAAATGATAAAAAGTTGAAACTCATAGATATGGCCACGGGAGTAAACATTGTTAGAAAATTTCAAATATTCTGCATCGCCACAATATAATTATGAATATACATGTATTAATACACACAATATGCATTTCTCTGGAAATTGAATAAACCCATGAGAGATTTACTGCAATTCTTTATATATATCGCTATGTACGTATTACAAATTATATATGTCGCTATGTACACTCCGTAAAATTAAGTTATATATATTTTTGTTGTTAAAAAATTATGATAATATGTTAATGATTATTTAGAGAAAGTGGGGACAAAAAGTAATGTGATAAGACAATCAAAAGAGACGACAACCTACTGAAGTGCTTGGTCAAAAAAGATCTCCTCATAACGTCTTCAAAAGTCAAAGCACAGTTTCCTATTTATCTCGTACCATCAGACGATAACTACAAGTGGATTTACAACTAACAGCACGTGTTATTTCAAAAAAGCTACTAATGGCCAAGAGCGCTGTTAAACGATGACTTTCATGTTGCAAAAAATATGCAAATTACACCGTTGAACAATGTAAATCGGTATTATTCTCAAAAGGAAGCCCGTTTAGGCAGTTCAACAAAGAGAATTTATCAGACACAATGGCACAATGATTCCAAGCCAATAATGTTGAAGTGCAGGATGGGCCGAGTTATTCGCCGAATGTCAATCCAATGGAAAATATATTGGGGATTCTGAGCAAAAGCTTTCTCAATTAGACATAACATCCCTTGTGCATCTGCAACAAGAGCATGCAGTGTGTCATAACCTCTCTTCATCCATACCACTGCGCCTTCAAAAAGTCGTAAAAAACAAGGGCAACACTACCAAATATTGATTAATTTGAACACAATAAATGCCAGACATTATAAAATTTGTTTGCTTGCTCAGATTAAATAACAGTTTGTGTTTCATGAATTTTGTGAGGATAATGCAAATTATTAGAAAAATTTAAAAATTTCTAATCTCGTGATAAATACTAATACTGTACATCTACTGTACAGTGTAGGTCGAAACTCGCAATTCAAAATTATTATATTAAAAGTTCAAATCGTTGTTTATAATTTAGTCTTTGTTTCGCATTATAATTTTCGAAATCGTGCATTTCTCAATTTCCAATTCGATATATAATAGAACACGTTTCTCTGATTAGTATGTGTTAATATTAAACACAATGTTGATTACTGAAGTGCAAATAAATCTAACATTTGATTTCAATCACCCATAAAACCTCTTTCAACTAATAGTATGCATTAAATTCTCTTAGCTTTATTTCTATGGTATTATGCGGGAGCTACGAAGTTAAAGCACCGATGCTCACAATCTCCTCCAAAAGTAGGATGCCATATTGTGCGAATTTTCAGGATCTAACAGCTTGAGATTACTAGTTATTCCAAAAGAAAAATAATGCACAACATTCAATTCGAAGCTCCGCAGATTTTTCCGGGAGTGAAATCTACATACAAATGATAGTGAATATAGCACAGCAAGTAATGCAAATGCGGAGTTAATATATATTATATACAAATTACAAATGTATATAAAATCAAAATCAACGGAAACCCAGCAATATCTCTTTATTTTGGACTTTCTAAATGAAATTCAATATAGATAGCTTGCACATGCTATATTCTTAGCATAGAAAATACCGTCGTTTATTGAAACCAAACAATCACGCTATGGAATGTCTCACAATCGTAATAATTTGTTAGCATAATACTTCAAATGGCATTGGCTATAATGAAATGTAAAAAATTATTATTATTATTATTATTATGGCCTACTATACATTAATAATCTAAACATTTCGCAACAAATCCAAGCTAAAAAGTGTTGAAGCATTCAGTTGTAAAATGTACCACAATAGGAGATGCTATCGAAAAATTACTTTAATGCCTTTAAAGGCGACTGAAACTATCATATTCTGTTTCTAAATTATTTATTATAGATTTGCAGTTATAAAACAAATAAATAATTGTGTGTGGAGAAAATACTATAAATTAAATGAAAGTGAATTGGTATAAATTTGCACATTTTGATAATTTTTGCTTCATCTGAAGAATTTTTCTAAGCACACTTCTAATGACAATCTCAGAAAATAAAATAATGACGAGCTTAAGATATGATTATGATTTCAATCAAACACAATGTTGCTGTCACTTCATTCAAGAAAATAGTGAGCAAGTAATTTGGGATACAAAAGAGTTTGAATCAAGGAATTTAATAGATTTCATTTCAATTTCTAAAAGTTGTCCTTCAAAATTTCTGAACATTACTTTCGCCATTTTGACAGTCTAAATTGCATTTCCCATTAATTAATACCAAAATTTGATTTCAAATAAACAAATTTAAGAAAATCAAGAAACAAGTGAGTAAAATTCACTAAGTAATTTTAATAAAAAGGTGAGTAAAAAGCTACGAAAAGTAACTAGCACTGAATAGTGAACAATTGGCAACCCGGGTATATTGTTAAATTTCTGTGACAAAGACGCTATCAAACAACATCCCGTACAAATATACTGCACATCAAAACAACATTTCGATATATTCTGTTAAACAAGCAACTACTAAACAAAAACACCTATTAACGTTAAAGTAAACTTACTCAAATCGACAAAAAAACTGCTGTAATTGGTGTGTTGCATATCAATAATAATGATTATTTACTTTAACAAATTACTAAAACAACCTCAATTAGAATGCATGTTTCATTCATATACAGCGCAATGATAAACGAATAAATTTACCTACATGCATGTTTAATAAAAATGGGTCAAAAACTACCGCTTCGCAGTTCAATAGTAAACAATAATTCAAATTAGTTAATAAAACTGATATTTTAACAGATTTTTGCCTAAGCATGGCAGGTTGTTTGATAAATGTTTGATATTGTAACATCAAAACTTCTTTCGCAGGGAGAATTTAATTGCTTGATGGTGCATCACCCTCGTTGATCTTTTCATAAAAAACATTCAGTAAAATATGTTCGAACATCAAAGATAACGGGTTTTTTTGTTAAAATATTAAAAATGAATCCTCAGTTTCGATTGAAATTGATTTCAATGCAAATTTGTTAAATAATTGGTTGAGAGATTATAAATTGTTTTCAATAATGAAACGTGACTGTCATGTGAAGACAGCCTAAACTAAATACAATAAGCATTTCTATCAATTCCCCAATTATTTCTCTTAAAATACAACATAGTTTTCTATTAGCAGTCAGATTTAGCAAGCGAAGCAAGTTGTTTTTCAGGAAAAATCCAAGTACTACGTATATTCCGAATTTTCAAGGAGTATCGTAGCTTTTCATACAAACTCACCAAATTATACATTACATATTGGAAGTGAAAAAATGATTTTTTCTGCTAATCTAGTGCGGCATAACTGCATTTCATTGCCCATCTCAAATTCCGACATTAGTTATATGAACTTAGTTATTTGCAAATGCTTAATTATATTTAGATGAATTAGTATTTGTAAAATGTGCAATTCCAGTTTTAAATATTTCTGTTAATTTTACGCAGTAATTTCTAACCGTTGCAAACTACAATTTACTCATATTGGCAAAGGTTTACATTTACCGGATTTGTTCATATAAAAATGTATGTGAATATTCATTTTGTTTACTAGAAAGTAAATTTGATTTAACTTTGTTTAAATTATGCTTTTCTAAACCGTCTCGAATCAGTTAAAGTGTACCTAGAAGGGTACAAGACTTCTCTCACAGTAGTGCTATTGGTTCGGAAATATACGAGCTGGAATTCAGTCTCGAAAACTTTTTTATTCTAAAACCTCAAAACTTTAGTGTTCTTGGTTTACAAGACTTCCAAAACTCAACCACACGGACTTATTCCTACATCGAATATGTCTCCAATATCGCCTCATGGTTGAAAAGCATCTAGTCATTGATATACTACTCTAGGCGCAGTCATACGAAAAAAGCTCCTGTCAGAATCACCAACATTTACGTCTCCCGTGCATTTAGGCAATCTGTCAATGTTTTGAATGAAGTAAATAGCATATGAACTAATATTATCTATTTAACGGAGGATCCCACGTTAATTTTTCCTATCTTCCAATTCGCCGACGTTCCTATCTCAGCCAAACTCAAGAATTGGCGGTACTTAACTGCTGATGTTTCCAGGTGGAAAAAATACATAATGTACAACACTATTCGCATCATCAACCAAGAAAACCATTAGAAACTCTACCCAATCACGCTAATTAGCAATAAACTGGCTTTCCCAAACCCCCACCCCAGAGACGTTCACATAGTCACTGACACAGATCAAAAATTAATGTGGGGGGCTAAATGCGATACAAAGTTCTCGTCATAGCTAGATGATAATGCTCCACTATCGTCATTGCATCTGCAAAAACGCATTAAATACTCAACCGACTCTTACTACGAGAATTAAAATAAATGCCTTTTGTAATCAAAAATGAGATCTTATTCAACTACCGCAATAAGCCCTACCCCAAGTGATTCTACAATGAACTCTCTACGTCAAATACAAATAAGATGGCCGCCAACACATATCAATAGAAATACTGGAACTAAAACAGCAGTCCCCAAAGGTACTACAAAATCACCAAAGGCAGATCGAGAAAACAATTTAGCAAAATTCGGAGCCGACATAAGCTCTGTAAAATTAGAATCAGTCAAAACAGATGCTACGAACTAAGGCGTGTAACAAAGGCAGAGCCTACGGATGCTCTCACACAAATATACATTTTCTAAAGGCACCTATTCGCGAGCATTAATGAAAATTCTATTTACCGAATCTTGGAAAAAATCTGAAATAGCAGCAATGTTACAACCCCACTCTCAAATGGGTTTGAATATGGAGTCCACTGCTTCAAAAATTCTGATTCCCTATGGGAGCACCTGAATACACAATCAATATCAAATTTACAAAATCAAGAGTACGAAAAGAGACTGACTCACTTGCATTGATGAAAATTCATTTTACCAAAAGTTGGACAAAAGATCAACTTACTACTATGTTAAAAACCCATTCACAATAAGCATTGGATATTGAATGCACTTCTGCAAAAATTTGCATATCTGAGGAAAATGTTGGTAAATTTCGTAAACATTTACCATCTGATTCCCTATAGGAACACATAGTTTGCGGAAAAGTCCACTATCCTGTTTCCATAGGGATCGCTTGGTTGGAACTTACACCAACAGTACAAATATCACTAGAGGAATGTATCAGAACGGAAAATAATTACTGCATACCATCACCTCTGATACATGCACAAAGAGAAACGCAGAGTAAATATACCTCTTAAAGATAATGTGCAGTACTTTGAACTCCAACGAATATAAGCAAAGCAAGTCAAAATTAATCAAAGAAGATGACAAATCACGCTCAATCACAGAGCAAATCGATTAAATCAAAAGTAGCATTCGGAAACTACGAATCAAAACACTAATTCTTTTTCCCAGTGTAGGAGGCCTCATATGGTGCAATTTAATCTAGGAGACATAAATATTATGACATTTCAAAACGTATGGTAACTTTTTTTATTTAAATTAGCTAGATGTTTCATAATTGAGGTGCTACCCAAAATTAAAATTAACAGCATAAAGAAAATTTCTTGTGCAAAGGCTTGACGTTCCAAGTGTGAAGAAATGATAAAATATACTTAAGGAATACCGGCAAATAATACTAAAGGTATTGGTGATTAATCACAAAACTTGTTGGAAATCATACGTAGAAATTTTTTTTCACAGGTATTTTCATTTTCAACTATTGTGACCTTAAAAAACTTTGATCATGTTTGGGGGGTCAACCTTATTAGAAGGCATCAAAATGAAAAATATGTTCTTGATTTTCATCAAAAAATAATATTCCAATATTAGATTATATAACATTCATACCCCTTATATATATATA
>CABFPE010000433.1:442961-454487 GCA_900660155.1 Hofstenia miamia
ATAATCAAACCAGATAAAGTAGAAATGAAAATTAGATAAACTCCGAAGAATTTATTGTTCATCAAAATTATGGTTGAATCAAAGCTATTTATAAAATTTCTACAAAAAGTACCTGCCGATTTTAAAATTCAAATGATTCGTCTGCCAATATGGCTGTTCATACGTAAGCGTTAGTTTGCTCAATTTAATTTGTCAATTACCTCTTGATCGGCTAACAAGTTTCTTATTTTGACCAATATTAAATCTTAGTTGCATTTTACAAAAATAAACTAAAGTTCATTAACTAAATTTTTTACAATTAATTTCAATTGATAATCATTCGACGTTATTCAGCTTTTAGTTGCCTTTTTTGGATGATGCTACACTATCAGGGATTTAAATTCCAAAATTTATACTCACCAACATTGACCAAACATCAATAATTTTAAGATCATTATGAAAACAACTAATACTAAGATTTCTGAAGCTTTAATTATTAAGAAGTCAAATAAACAAAGACTAATGAATAAGCAAACCACCACTAACATATTGAATAACTTTTAGTGAGTGTATGTGTATGCATATTAAACAAATTTAAATGTAGTGAATTTTAAATTATATTACCACAAAATTTGTATTGATGATTATTTTAAGTCAAAACCAATATATATATATATATATATATAATGTTTGAGGATTGATGTTGTATGGCACTGTATCCTTCAGTATGGTACAATTGCAGGTTCAACTCCTGACAAGTCCATTCTAATTTGCATATCATTTTAATAATAGCTATCAATATGAAATATATATTAGTATATTTATTTGCAAAATGTGTTAAAACAGTTAACAATTGAGCCAACTGGAATTGAAACCAATATTTCTTAGTCAACTGAGTTCTCAGCAAACTAAGTGTGATAGTATTTCACTATGGCTCAGAAACAATTTCATGTATATTTTCATATTAGTGCATTCAAACATTGCAATAAAACTCATCTTAAACTTCATAAACTGGGTGAAAGGATTCCTAAGTTCCAAAAATGCTTACAATTAATAAATGTGGAAATATCTGGAAAGCTATACATAGAATTAAAAGAAAGTAATATAATCTTTTTTTTCAGGCTTTCAGTTTTTAATATCCTAAATAACTCCAGCATACACAGCAGAATTTAATCTAGGCATGCCCAATATTAAGGAAGACTTCATTGGAATGGCACAGAATTCAAAATGAGCTGATTTAAGAGTCAGAGCAAATTTATTGCACAATATGTGTATACAAGATCTACAAACTAACGCATGACAAAAGAAAAATAAAATATAAACAAATAAATAACTACAAATTAATATGTACAATATATTATAATATAATAATGTTTGAGTGGATGTTTGTGTAGGTGCTCAATGTTAGATGTATGTTTCAAATGCATGAAATGTATTACCATCCCTAATGTATATTGTTTTATTAGAAGAAATTGTTTCAATTTTTTTCTAAACTTTTTATAGTATTTTTCTCTTCATGTTTCATTATTCATTATCTAAATTATTCCACAATTTAATTGATATGTGATGAAAGCCATTATAATATTTATCTAAACTAAAACATTTTTGTGATCACTTATTTAATTTAATATAGTCATTAAGGAAAAGGAGAGATCTTGTAGAGATTTGAATTTAAATAAGATAGATAGCATATGCATATGAATTTGATAGAATGGAGATAATATTTTAAATTAATTACAATATACTGATGCTTTGTCATGCTTTTGTGCAAAGTTTAGAGTAACATCCTCTACCTGGCATTTTCACTGTTTATCTCTTGCTACTGTATAACACTAGTTATGTTTCTGTGGGTAGGGATTTACTTATTGCATACTGCTTGGCTGTTGCTTCCAGTAACATAAAGTAAACTAGAATTAACCATTCACTATTTAGGTGATGAAGCCACATGGTAATCTATCCAATGATCAACAATGGGCATCTGCCTGAAGCTGATCTCCACATCCAGTATTACCACTTCCTCCATTTATTTGAGTGCCACCTCTCAGCTCATTGATATAGTTTATGTGTACCCTATCCTAGCTCAGTGCATACTCAAGACATGACGCAACTCGACTTCAACTCTATTTTGTAAAAGTGTTTCATCTATTCACAACATGAGTCATCACTAGCTGCTCATTCAATACTACATGTAGCCATTACTGAAATATATTGGCTTTTCTAAATATATTAGTTTCAAGCAGCTTCCTAAATTACATTTATAACTTGATACATGTATGGTCAATTTATTGGTCATTTATTGGTCATTAATTTGGATCTAAAATAATATTAATATATTTCCTAAGTTTTAGTCATCCAACTGTTTGTTGACAATTAATTATTTCAGTACATGTAGTGAGTGATCACTAGTCAGCTAATCAAGAGAAAATCCCTACACCTAACTTAAGTGCACTTTTGCAGTCTGGCACAGGGACCCTAGAATTGTTCTCTGTGATGGATCCAGACCACTACTAAACACCACTTAATTAGCTTGACATTGTATTAAATATTCAAACCATTATAGTAGAACAAAATAAGAATTCCAAATAAAATTCTTTATTACCTTCTTACAATGTTTTTAATCTATTTATAGTACCTGTTGATTCAAATTTAAACTTTTTGTCTGCCAAGATGGTGGCTAAAAATAATGGAAGTGATTTTCCCCCTTGTTTTGTCAAAAGTATTTTTATTGACCAATACTAATCTCTCTTTTTTGACACATGTTATTTCTTGGTTGCATAATACAAATAAATCTAAATTATTCTAATTGATCTAACTACAATATTTGTAATCATCTTTTCTTCAATCTTATTCCCATTCTGCTCAACATTTGCAGCTTATTTTTTATTTATTGTGGAAGATGCTACATTAGAGTTTTTATATACCAATTAAATGTCTTTGATAGAAGCATACGATGTTTTGAATTTAGGTTAGTTAAAAGAAAAGAACAGTATTGAAAATGAGACAAGCAGAAAACATGTATCAGTTGTTTATGATAATTGCTTGATATTACATTGTGTAAGTGATAAAGATATCTAATGCCTTCAGTCATTTTTTGAATCTTATTCTACAGAAATTTTTCAAATGTTAATTCATTATCTATCTCCACTCTTAAATAGCTGACTGATTCACTTTGTTTATTGACTCATTATTTATGGTTAGTTCTATATCATTTATTAGATTTCTTTGTGCCTTCAGTGAAAAAATTATAAATAAAGTTTTTTCAATATTTAGTTTCAGTTGATTATTAGTAAAATAATTGTTTAATTTTTCTCTATCTGTTTGGAGGTTTTTTGTAGCATCAAAAGCATTTTTTGTGGCACTTATTAGGCATGTGTTGTCAGCATATTGGTAAATGTTGCTGTGTTTAACATGTTTTATTATATCATTTACAAAAATTGCAAATAAAATAGGGCCAAGTACAGTACATTGAGGCACCCCATGGTCAGTCATAACAAAACTTGATTTTTTACTGTTTAATATTACATTATTGAAATTCATTGAATTGAATGCCTTACCTAAACCTAGTAATGCCACACAACTGCAGTTATTATGAGATATATTACACTTAATTTGTTGCATGATCAATAAAATTGCTTCCTAGGTGCTATGCACAGCATGAAAACCAAATTGCTTATTCAATAGGATGTTTTCAGATTTTAGGAATGTGTTTATTTGAATATACAACAATTTTTCAAAGAGTTTGCTAAAAGGATGTTAATACAAATGGGTCTTTAATTTTTTGAATTTAAGTTGTCACCTTTTTTATACATAGGAGTTATATCTGATTTTTTTAGTAAGTCTGGAAATTCACAATCAATAATACATTGATTAAATGTGGTTATAAGAAGCAGTTGATTTGTTGGTATCAAGATTTTTAACAATGTTTTTTAATTCATTGATTGTAACAAGTCTAAGGAAAATTGTTTTGATTGTTTGAGATTATCAGAATTTTGTTTTTTCTTATAAGATGGGAAATTGAAATTTCCAAGTTCTTTGAATGTGGAATTTAAATGGTTTATTATTTGTGTTTTGTCTGTAACAGCAGTATTATTGATGTTTAATTCTTTTATTTCAAATGAAAGACCTTTAGATTTTCCAATAAATTTATGGATGTATCACCATTTTTCTCAAGTAGAGTTTAATTGATTAAAGAATTTTTGGTGAGCTTTAGTTAAATTTTTTGTTCTTAATTGCTTAATTACTTTCTTTGATTTTTCTTAATTGGTCCAATTAGACTTTGTTGGCTCACATTTTGCAAGATCAAATAATTCTAGTTTAGTTGATACTAGTTCATGGACTTTATTATTGTCAGTGTTTGAAAAGGGAAATTTAATTGCTTTAACCTTAACCTGATGCTTCTTAATTGGGGCAACATCATTTAATGCTTTGTAGATTTCTTTGTCAATGTAATTAATCATTTGCTGTCCAGAATTTAATGTGTAAATATAGTTAAATGGAGTGTTTTTTAAAGCCTTTTCCATTTTTTCATCTGAGTAAGATAAATAGTCTCTTGCATTTTTTATTTTAAATTGTATGCTTTTATTAGTTTTGTTATTAATATATGTACACAGTCCATGATCACTCAATGATTCAAACATTAAAGATCTGTAAGAAATTTCAGAATTAGTAAAAAAGTAATCAATTAAATTGTTCAGGCAAGTTGGACAAACTGTATTTACACAATGAAGGTTACAAGTAGCACACAATTCATTTATAGAAATTTTTTCATAAGAGTTAAAGTAATTAATATTAAAGTCACTGAATATATTTAGAGAGTTATGATCATTACATATTTCAGATATTTCATATATTTTATAATTTAAATATTCAACTAGCTAATTTTTATTTGGATTATAAGTTATTTTTATCAAATCTTTTTGGAAACAGTTCTCTATTGATTTTATTTCTATCCACAGTGATTCAAATATTTTGTGATTAAGTTCATATTCAGATTTACAGGTTGGCTTTAAAGATTTTGGCACAATTATCATAAGTCACCACCTCTACCTATTTGATTCTTAGTAAAAACCTAAAAAAATTGTAATCAGTCTGGGTTAAACAAGTTAGGGTCAATATCAGGCTTAAGCCAAGTTGCTGTAATTATGAATATTGCATTTTTTCCAATTTTTGTAATTAATTTTAAAAAATTGTTTCTGTTTGCATTAAGACTTCTAGTGTTAATATATATATATATATATATATATATGAAGTTATCAGAATAGTTTTTTAATTTGAGTTCAATTTCTTTTTCACTTAGCATAGGACCTGGATTTGTTTCTATGTCACCAGGAAGGATTAATTTTAAAAGAAAATACATTGTTTATAAATCAATGTACTTAATTTGGTAGTACACATGTAGTAATTGAGATGTGAGTGCTTTCTGTTTTGTGTTCAGATGTGAGCATGTATATAATATATAGTTACATTTAGAAAATCAAAATATATAACTAAATAATAAATGAAAAAATTTACCAGTTTGATTGATTTAGGCATTTTGAGGATAGAGGGATGGGGTCAGAAGGAGAAATCGACACATTGAGGAGCTTGTGACTTTTGCATAAGAGATATAAGGAGCATGGAATGATGAGAGAGTGATTTGGCATGGACTGAGATGATTCTTTAAGATATGAGTCATTTGCTTGATTCCATTTCAAGAAAGATGTACTCTGTCAAAAGCTAAAAGACTGCTGTTGACAGATATTCACTATGATAAGAATTTTTTGAAGACAGGGAGGACATTTTAATCAAATGCTAAAAATTTCAATTGGATGATAAATACTTGAACTAAACCTGATTATGTCAAGCATTGCTTGAAAACTATGCATACAACCATTTATTTGGGACTTTCTCTTGTTCTATTTAAAGGTCTTCTGAAAAGTAGGCTGAAGCTAAAGTGGGCTAAAAATCATTAAACCTGCAATATTAATATTTATAGATTTTGAGTTATTGAAAAATTGAAATATACATCTACTTTTGTGTTTTTAATCTAAATTAACATCTCTATCTGTCAACAGGGCAAATTTTCTATAACCCCCCCAATCAATAAAGTACACACAGTTAACAAAAAATACATAAAATATATACATGTAAGACATTTATTTAAATAGAAATATCAATTCCACATGTAGAAGCACTATTTAGTTTTTTTAAATTGCATTGATTTATAATTTCCTGATTAAAAACTATCGCATTTTTAGTTTTTAGCCCACTTTAGCTAACACCCTATTTAAATTATTTGGCATTCCTGCTATTTTGGTTGTACCTCACCTCCCCCAGCTTCATTTCTCCCAAGTTTAACATCACAAACAATTAAAAACCATTTGAGACATGATTTCAATGACATTGTAATTATATATTTGAAGAAATATATGCATTTACTTATGCTGTATTTCTGTGTAGTTTAGATCTTTGAAATATGGAATGCAAGTAAATAAATGTAAGTATGTGCTTTAATTATAAACATTGCTGTTTTCATTTTTTTTGTAATTTATCATTGAAACTCCTTAGATTTAGTTTGATAATTAAGGATTTGTATTAATATGCTTTGTGCTGTGTACTTTCTTAATAAATTACTAATTTATAAATTCTAATTTATTTTGTGTCATATTTATTCCAGGCTAATAATATAGTTATTTGGGATAGCTTATCAATTATTATTAAGTATTTTACAGATTCATAGTCTAAGACAACACAGCCATTTCTAATATGGAAAATTACAGGTGTGAATCCTATCATATCGCTAATTGAAATGGTTATGTAAACAAAAAATTTAGAATATCTGTAGGCATAATAAATAAAATTCATAAACATATTAGCAATATGTTTCAACACCAGAATGAGAAGAATTCCTGTATTTATGTATATGAAAATAGGAAATTAATAAAATGTATTATTGTGATTTTTCGAGATTCCTGGTCCCCCTTGAGAAATATAATCAAGTTTTAACTGCTTTTAATTCAGGGGTGTCCTGAGCAAACCAACTCCCACTTAATTTTTGCCAGGCTAATTTTATAAAATTACAGTAAAATATTGTGGCACAAAGACAATTAAACTTTGTTTTCTTAGAATTATCAAATTACAATTTAGACTTATGAAATTATTTAATTAAAGATTTGACAAAATTAAACACTGCTATATTTTTAGTTATTGAAATTTCTACTCAATTGATAACAGAAAACTAGATTGTAACTGTTCAATATTTGTATATAATTTGAGGAATGCATTTTTATTTATTCTACCAGTTTTGTTAGTATATATAGGTGTGATATATTCATATGTTTTCTCTTCAGTTTACTTTCAGTAAATTCATTGGAATTTTATTTTATCAAAACAGTGTTTCTAAAATTCATAGTTAAAAGGAGCCTAGCCATGGTATGGCTTGACTAGCACTTCCCTTTAACAGGGTTAGGTATATGGCTAGGAGTTTTTGTTAAACTGCATTTCATTTATTATTATTGCTGTCACCAAAATTGCATGAGATGTTGATTGTACTGAATTTAGGTTTTTAATTTAGCATATAGGCTACACTCACTGCACCCAAGAGTTAAGGATTCTTCATTCTGTATCTAAAAAAGGAACTAGTCTTAAATGACTCTTTCAATAGGTTATCTAAATCAGGTTGGCAAAGTGTCACCACTCTTCCCCCATCATGATCTCCTGTTTACTTTTACTTTAACTTTTACCAGAAAGTGTACTATAGCAGGAGGAATTTATTATTAAACTGTAGATTTGGTAAATCTAGCTTTGAATCAAAATCCTCAATAGATAGGATATTAGGACTGCTCACTGATTTCATACCAATGCCACAATATGTATCCAAAAAAAACAAATTCCACATTTACAAAGTAATGAACTGTTATATCTGATTGTGAAATCTATCAAATATATAATAAAAAACCAGCAAACTAAATAATGAATGAATGCTAAAAATAAGTTACATATTACAATAAAGTACAAACTACAAAACCAATTAATATAATTAAATTTCTATTTTAAATCTAAACAGGGTTTTAAAGTAATGCTAAACATTTACTAAATACAAAAGGCAAAAATTAATGACTATAATTATAGTACATATTTACATTTATTTGCTTACAATTCTGTATTTTGATGATCTAAACTACAATGAAATCTAATCAAAATACAGTCTAAAAAATTACATTTATTTATTCAAATATATAATTATAATTTCATTGAAATCATTTCTCTAACTGTTTTTAATTTTTGCTGGTGTCAGACTTGGGAGAGTGAGATACAACCACTATTTGCATTCATTAGTATTACATTTCTATGTGTTTTTGGATAATTGTTTCATTATTGGGTATTTATATTTGCAGAATGAGCAACTAGGTGTTTTAAGTCAGGCCTCAAAGTATGTAGTACTTTGATTGTCCCTATCCTTACTAGTTGTCATATTTAATAATATATTTACTCTTAACTATGAAGGTGTTATACAAATTTCTAGTAGCACTCTATTTAGGATCAACAACACACCAGTGACTTGCTGATTACCACACTATTTCTCTTCTTAGCAATCATTGAATTGAGGAAGACAGTATCACTCTTGATAAGTGTTCAATCAATTTAGTATTTTCTAGATTGCATATCCTCTAAATACATTGGTCTAACTCATGTGCAAAAAAATATAGATGCAATATATTCATAGACATCACTATGTAAGTAGAGAAGAAGGCTGAGAATATGTCCCATTGGGACACCTTAAAGTCCTTGTAACACCCATGGCTATTTGCCATGTGAAAATGGACTGATTTTATATGACTCAAATCAATTCTTTTGACAAAGTTCTTACTTTTTTATTACTAGGATTTGGGCAATGTGATATAATTGATGACAAAAATGTTTTTGACAAAATTAAGTTAAGAACAATAATTTTTAAATTTGTTTTTTCTATACATTAAATGCAAAAGGCTACATTTTGTTTTTCAATTATGCTCTTATTTCATTATAAAAATTCCATGTTTAATACATTTTTTGCAAATATGAAACAGAGAAAATATTCATCATACTTCAACATTACAGGAATATAATATATAAACATACATGAAAAATTATACATGTGATGATATTATACAAAATTTAATTTGTTTTTTTTGGGACCATTCATTACATGCAAAGTGTTACAATCTGTTTTTCAAATATGTTGCTACACTTCATTGTAAGAATTCTTATGTTTAATTTGTTTTTCACTAATATCCAAATACAAAATCAAGAAATATTTCATTAATCTTAACATTACAGGCTTAATAAACATTATAAGCAAACTAGTTTTTGGAAAAATTAGAGATGGGTTATGCATAAATGTGGATTAACATTACAAGCTGCATATGAAATGTAGACTTCTATGTTAAAAGCAAACTAGTTTTAGGAAATATTAAACATGGTTTATGCAGGTCTGTCTCACACCCCCCAAACTCATTTCCCCCAAGTATGACATCACAAAATATTAAATACCATTAGAGACACAATTTCAATGAAATTTTAATTGTATATTTGCATAAATATACATATATGCCTTTAAACTTTATTTTGATTAGTTTTCTATGTAGTTAAGATTGCTGAAATATGGAATTACAAGTAAATATATGTAAATATTTTCTATATATATAAATGTTGAAGTTCACTGTTTGCATTTAGTAAACATTTAGCAGTCCTTTGAACATCTGTTTAGATTTAAAATAGAAATTTAATTATGTTCATTACTTTTGTAGTATGTGCTTTATTGTAATATGTAATAATTTTTTCATGTTCATTCATTATTTGTTTGCTAATTTTTTATTATATAACTTATACATTTCCCAATCAGCTAGTATTCATTGTTTGTGCTGGCAGACTATTCCATTGCTTTCAGCAGTAATAAAGAGTTGTTTTTAACTTTGAAAATGTTGAATGTAATTTTTATATGCATTTTACTAGAATGTAGAATTACCCTGGCAACAATGAGTGGGAGTCAGCTCTCTCATGACACCCCTGCATTAAAAGCAGTTAATACTTGAGCATATTACTTGAGGGGGACCAGGAATCTGGTAAAACATAAAAATGCATCACAATGGTTTGCTATTTACAAATACAATGCAGAAATTTATATCATCCAGGTGTTAAGCAAATTGCTAATGTTTTTAATTATTATTTGATAATGATATGCCTGCAGGTATATTATTCCAAATTTTTGTTTACAAAAATAAAGGAGAGGAGCATTTGAAAAAGCAGATCCAACAGGATTTAAACCTGTATTTTCCATATTAGAAATGGTTGTGTTGTCTTACACTATGAATCTGTAAAATACTTTATAGAAATAGATAAGCTAACTGAAATTATGCCAAAGTAAATATGACACAAAACAAATTAGCATTTATATATTAGCTATGAATTAGTACACAACACAAGGCATGCTAATGCCATTCTTTAATCATCAGGTTAGATCTAAACATTGCTGGGGGTAAAATATATATATAATATGTAAACAGTCAATGCTTATAATTATAGCATTTATTTCCTTGTAATTCCGTATTTCAGTAATCTTACCTACACAAAAAACTAATCAAAATAAAGTTTAAAGAAATATATATATATATTTATTCAAATATATAATAACAATTTCATTGAAATTGTGTCTCTAATGGTATTTAAAATTTTGTGAATTCAGACTTGGGGGAAATGAGTTTGGAGGAAGTGAGACAGACCTGTTTATGCATAAAGATGCAATTCACTTCCTAAAATTTATACTTGCAATGTTATTAATAGGATTTGTACATATATGTGCTTTCAATATACACTATTATCATTATATTAGTTTTACATGCTGATCTGCTCTCTGCATTTCTCTGTGGTTTATATACATTTTAGGGATGTACACTTTTTAGATAGTTGTATATTTTGTTTACTTTCACACCTTCTCCAGTTTTATTTGGTTTTTTACTCTTGCATGTCTGTATACATGGGTTTTCTGCTTTCAACAGGCTTTGTTGACTTTACACATCTTTTTAAGTTTATTTGGCTTATGACTCTTTCATGGGTGAATACATTAAATGGGTTTTCTGCTTTTGTAACTTTAATGTGTGAATATAATGACACATTTGTTGTTCATAGTTGATGTTGATTGTTTCCATTGATAGATATGATTTCCAATTGCCATGTAGACTCAAAGAAAGGAAAATAAATGTAAATCACAATCGTGGAAAAGTCGTATACTGGGTATTTATTTAATTCTTAATAGAAAAGACACCAAAAAATTTTAAAATTTAAGCAATTTTTTATAATATTAAATTTATATTTTTAAACGTTTTGTATATATGTGTATCAATAAATGCTAACAACCAATTTACAACACTAATAACAAAACATGTTATCAACATATAAACCAACTTCAAAGCCAGTCATCAATAGAATTACAATTAGCTTCCATACATCAAATGGTGAGTTCATTCATTTCAATGGTGCTCATAGTATTTATTTAACTCTTAATATTAAAGACACTGATGAAATTTAAGT
>CABFPE010000433.1:456160-468063 GCA_900660155.1 Hofstenia miamia
CCTCTCGACCAATCAGAAAAAAGTGGAACCTCCTACACTCGACCTCTCGACCAATCAGAAAAAAGTGGAACCTCCTACACTCGAATATATACTACTGTCATCCTCAAATTTTATGATTGCCTTTTCAATCGATTTATTTGAACAAGCTAACATGGTGTCATCAGTGTATTGAATAACATGACAATTAGTGCAATTACTTAAGTCATTAACACATATTAAAGTCAAGGGACCAAATATTTTTCTCAGTAGAACACCTCAAAAGCCTTAGATAGGTCAAGGGAAACAATCGCTACAAATTGAATAGCATCAAGGAGAAATTGTAATGGCTTTTGTACATATATATTTTTAAGTATCTCTTTCTGTTATTTGCATCATTTGTTTTGACGCTATTTAGAGTTGAAAACAGTACTATATATTATAAAAAGCAAATCTAAATAAAGATATTTCCTTTCTTTTCCATTAAAAGTATTTTCAGCAATCTAACTAAAAGTGGCCTCACTTAAAAAACTTTAAGATCTTTATTTGATATAAGTGAGATTTTGGGAGGGCAACCCCAATTTTTCACACTAATCAAATATGTACAATTTGGTATAAATTTACCCCGATTCAGTTTAAGCAGATTATTTGCAATAGAAAATATGAATATTGAGACAACACGAAGAAAGACTCTACAAAGAACTAGGGTGTCCTTAGACTTCTGTTAAAAGTTTAATAACACAGAACAATCAAGGTAAAATCACATTGCAAATTTGTATTGAAATCAATAAAAAAAACTATCCAGTTTGAAAGACTGGATGGCATGTGGAGTTAATTTTGAATCCTCAACCTTCTTAGACGCTGTATATTGTATCAGAAGAATGACATGTCAATCTCAAAGTTGTGGAATTGCTGGTTGCATCATGCATACAATCGTGACCAGTCTTGATCGATTGTGCACCAGTTCAATCACGGACTTCAAATGGTAATTGTTCCATATGTATCACAATACTAGAATATCGTGTGGTATCACCTCACAATAAATAGCTACATGTAAATTTGAAGTAAGTGCCGCTAAATTAGCTTTAAGTTAACTCATACTAGGGTAAACTATGAATATTGCTCTCAATACACTAGTTTGATTCTTTGTTGTATTCTATGCTAATTTCGATGATTATGCGTTAGTTGAATACTTGGGTAGAGCATACTGTTGCGTTTATATGGATAATAAAATAGCTTAAAATAATATGACTTATATCCTTATGAGAAGGTGACTCCGTAACAACCGTACTTTACGATTTCGTGTGGCAATAAATCATAGACGTGAATGTATTGCTGGCATCAACTAAATTTATAAATTACAAAAATGAGTTTCAATAGGGATTATCTTAACATTAAATTTTACACTTTTGCGGGAAAGTATGTGCATGTTGAGAAGGTTGTTTTAACTGCAGATACTCTGTCAATACAGTTGTATCCAACCAATTTTAATGCCACTTCAATGAAAAAATCATAAGCTTGCACATAATCATAGGGGAACAGACATTTCAGTAAAATGTGGTATCCATTTCTTTCTATGAAAATATTTGGCAATTCACTGAAATTTGCATGTCAAATATTAGGGTTCAAACTTTTTGTATCTCAAGGAGAAATCCGTTTAGAAATTGGATAAAAACCAAAAACGGAAAATTTAAATAAAAGTGTCCCAGAATTTAATCAAGTTGCCAATGTTGGCAAGGATTTGAAAAAGAGCATTCTGGTTTATGTTTTCGTGGAATGAGCTATATGCTTAGTAGGTTCAGGCAGTTGGGATGTCCAGAGAGATAGGTTTCGGCTTGAAATTTGCGTACAAGTAAGTATAAACTTGACACTAAACCATTCAAGTTAATCCAAATTTTAATAATTTAAATTCTATAGCATTCAAAACATTTGGTTGATAGGTGTGTCCTATTGCGAAAGTAAAGTTGTTTATTAAAACTTTTCCAATTTTGTGATAACGCAACACCAAATCCATCGCTGTATTTCCCACTGTGAACGCTATTTATATGTGCATGTATATTGCCTATCAATTCTTAAAAAATTGCTACTTTTAGAATTCTACCATATAGTGATTATTATGAACTAGTTAATTAAGCTTGTTGCATCATTAAAGCAATCGTATATGGCGATACAATTAAAAATAAATAAAATAATGCATGAAAAACTAACAGTAAGGTTAGGGTAGCAAAAATCAAATGTAGAAACATGTGCCTTACGCAGCATACGTTTATGTGTTTTTACACGATTTCTAGCAATTTCCATTCACCATTAACTTTTTCAATTACACTCACACTTAAACACTGAATTGTTTCATGAAACTGGGTTAGTGTAAACGTTACCCTCTGAATCACTTGGAAAGCATTATTGAAATACGTATTTTTCTCAAAAGACTCACCAATTTCTTCGACTGAATGCATTTCAACCAGTGTTCTAAATTTCAATTATCGTTGGGAAATGCTGACATCGTCGTCTTCAAAGAAGCATCCTTTTTGCTGATTGATATCCACTTTTGCCTTTATAAACACGATCTTAAAAGCTTATGCTGAAGAATGCTAGCAGCATGCATCCAATCACAGTATTTATGAAAACGGAGAATAGCTTACAACATATACGATCATTCAATATTTGAATATCCAAACTACACATTGTAACAGAGTTAAAGTTGAAAATTTAAAAAACAAAATTGAAAACGGAAACAATCTAATTGCAATAAATAAAACTATTTAAACAAATGATAGAAATAAACACTAATTAAAATGCATATTTGAAAGCAGCTATTTTGAATTAGCAGCAAAGAATTCTTTGGACTTATCCACCGTTGGTACAATGGTTTTCTTTCCAGGTTTCCAGCCCATTGGACACACCTCTCCGTTAATGTCAGTGAATTGAAATGCCTGAACCAATCTCAAAGTTTCGTCCACACTACGACCTACAGGCAGATCGTTTACAGTTATTTGGCGCACAATGCCTTTGGCATCAATGATGAAAAGACCTAAACAGTAATGCAATTTACTATTGAAAGCCTGCTGGTTTATTCAGGCTGTTTGTAATAACTTAAAAAAATCAATTATGTAAAAGCAAAAAACTTGCAACCTTTAAGATGTTTGTTAACACTGCTAATACTAGTTACTTCATTGGAAGTAGTTAGCCTAACCTCAAACAAGGCAGTTTTTAAAGGTCACCAAGAAACTGTAATTAATAGTATTTGAAAGCAGGGCTTAGGGGGGCTGATGTTGCTATGTCATTCAAGGAAGAGATTCCTAACGTAATGTGGCATTGCATTAATCATAGATTGGAATTAACTGTCCCTGATGCCATTGAATCTGTGGATGGGTTCTTTCCTATGAAATCCCTTTTAGACAGATTATATTCCGTATACGCTAAGCGTAAACGGGAGCTTCAATCGATCGCATCTGATCTTGATATACANAAAGTACAACTAAAAAAATGTAAGGTAGTGTGGGAAAGTAAAACTAAAAATTGTAAGGTAATGTGGGAAATTAAATAATATAAATAACACAAAAACTAGTAAAAATACATGCATGACGTCAGTAAAACACCCCCGGCAATATCCACGGCGTCTCAGATCAAAGACCACCCCTCTCGACCAATCAGAAAAAAGTGGAACCTCCTACACTCGAATATATACTACTGTCATCCTCAAATTTTATGATTGCCTTTTCAATCGATTTATTTGAACAAGCTAACATGGTGTCATCAGTGTATTGAATAACATGACAATTAGTGCAATTACTTAAGTCATTAACACATATTAAAGTCAAGGGACCAAATATTTTTCTCAGTAGAACACCTCAAAAGCCTTAGATAGGTCAAGGGAAACAATCGCTACAAATTGAATAGCATCAAGGAGAAATTGTAATGGCTTTTGTACATATATATTTTTAAGTATCTCTTTCTGTTATTTGCATCATTTGTTTTGACGCTATTTAGAGTTGAAAACAGTACTATATATTATAAAAAGCAAATCTAAATAAAGATATTTCCTTTCTTTTCCATTAAAAGTATTTTCAGCAATCTAACTAAAAGTGGCCTCACTTAAAAAACTTTAAGATCTTTATTTGATATAAGTGAGATTTTGGGAGGGCAACCCCAATTTTTCACACTAATCAAATATGTACAATTTGGTATAAATTTACCCCGATTCAGTTTAAGCAGATTATTTGCAATAGAAAATATGAATATTGAGACAACACGAAGAAAGACTCTACAAAGAACTAGGGTGTCCTTAGACTTCTGTTAAAAGTTTAATAACACAGAACAATCAAGGTAAAATCACATTGCAAATTTGTATTGAAATCAATAAAAAAAACTATCCAGTTTGAAAGACTGGATGGCATGTGGAGTTAATTTTGAATCCTCAACCTTCTTAGACGCTGTATATTGTATCAGAAGAATGACATGTCAATCTCAAAGTTGTGGAATTGCTGGTTGCATCATGCATACAATCGTGACCAGTCTTGATCGATTGTGCACCAGTTCAATCACGGACTTCAAATGGTAATTGTTCCATATGTATCACAATACTAGAATATCGTGTGGTATCACCTCACAATAAATAGCTACATGTAAATTTGAAGTAAGTGCCGCTAAATTAGCTTTAAGTTAACTCATACTAGGGTAAACTATGAATATTGCTCTCAATACACTAGTTTGATTCTTTGTTGTATTCTATGCTAATTTCGATGATTATGCGTTAGTTGAATACTTGGGTAGAGCATACTGTTGCGTTTATATGGATAATAAAATAGCTTAAAATAATATGACTTATATCCTTATGAGAAGGTGACTCCGTAACAACCGTACTTTACGATTTCGTGTGGCAATAAATCATAGACGTGAATGTATTGCTGGCATCAACTAAATTTATAAATTACAAAAATGAGTTTCAATAGGGATTATCTTAACATTAAATTTTACACTTTTGCGGGAAAGTATGTGCATGTTGAGAAGGTTGTTTTAACTGCAGATACTCTGTCAATACAGTTGTATCCAACCAATTTTAAGGCAATTTCAATAAGTCAACAAGAAACTGTAATTAATAGTATTTGAAAGCAGGGCTTAGGGGGGCTGATGTTGCTATGTCATTCAAGGAAGAGATTCCTAACGTAATGTGGCATTGCATTAATCATAGATTGGAGTTCAAACTTTTTGTATCTCAAGGAATCCGTGGATGGGTTCTTTCCTATGAAATCCCTTTTAGACAGATTATATTCCGTATACGCTGTCTGCTAAGCGTAAACGGGAGCTTCAATCGATCGCATCTGATCTTGATATACAAATAAGAGAAATTGGAAAAGTGTTAAGTACAAGATGGGTCGCCTCATCTTCATGAACAGTTAGCGCGATTATAAACAACTACTCGCCACTTCATGCGCATTTTAAGCAGTTGACAAAATCCAAGACAGTTAAACCAGCAGATACGTCTCAGTTCTCTGGCATAGCCAATAAATTAAGTACGGTTGTGCTGCTAAATGACTGTTTGTGTCAGCCATAAATACTATCTTTGTAGCATTACAAAAGACATATCATATTCTGATGCCAAAAAGCAGGTTAAGTGCACAGTCAATGGTCTGAAGAAGCTGAAATTTCAGTTTGAAAATGGAATGTACGCATTGGTTGCAATTTTTTCATCAAATCCTCTATTCAGACACTCACCACTTTCAAATTTTGCTTCGCGCACAGGGCAAAACTCATTTGATAAGAGATTCATTCAAGCTTTGATTGATAACATTCAATTGAAAACTTTAGAAAGCGATCAGTCTATACTGAAACAACTAGACACCCTCATTCCTAGTAAATAGCCAAGCACGGAAATCCCTTGGACTGAAAGTGATCAAATTTAACTGCACTCTCTACACGGTTTAGCATCGACACAGAGGGCCTTGTTCCTGCATTTCGCCAATACTTCGAAAATACAAGGAAGATCCCACATTTGCTAAACCTCATATTTACAGACATCCGCAGTAGCCGGAATATGCAACAGATTTCATCACTAATGTTCATTAGCATTAATGACCGTCACCTCATTTGTTCAAGCCAAACATTGCTGTTCAAAGATGGCTTTTATATCACCGGTCCACTATAGACACCCAGAGCAAAAAAAGGAAGCTTGTGGTAGCTAGCAATATGTCCGGTATACAAAAACTCTATTTAGCAGAACATTTTTGTTTTAAGAGATTATCGTTTGTTCTAAGATTATTCTGTAGCATTTAATTAATGTTTTAGGCAGGTGCGAGAGGCTGTCGACCTCAACCTCAAGTTACCTTATACCAAATACAGTTGACACACTTAGTACAACCTATAAAATAAGATTTTTTGGAAAAGTATTTTTGATGGCAAGAATGGCCAATCATAATATATATGACAGCGAAATGTTTTAACTGTCGAAATTTACACCAAATATCTCACAGCTGAATTGGAAATATATTGCTAGCTACTTTTTTGAGGCCAATCATTTTGTGAAACTATTATTCTATGAGTATTGATTATTGTTGCGCACTAGAACACAACGATTTTTATTTTTTGGAACTGGAATAATATACTTTTGTACTAGAACTGGAATTGAAACATTCATTTCAATGTTTCAGTTCTTTCAAATATAATAAAAGTTGAAAATGGTAAATTGTATTAAAAACGTGAAACTAAAAATTTTTTAAAAATCTTTGTTGTAGATAATCAGGTTTATGAATGACGGGTGTGATTAAAAAATACATCCACTCCAACTTTCTTAAATAAATGTATTAAAGTGGATTGTAAGTAGTAAAGATGTTGATTTGGCACGTAGATAAATTACAATAAAATTATTTAAAGCCTTGTAAATGTTTTTTAATTACTATAATTTAGCTGTTGTTATTCTCCCTATAACACATCATTTATAACTATAATAATTAGAGCGGCCCAAAAGTCAATAGAGCCAAAATAAAGTCAAAATTAACACTTTTCAAAAATAAATGGTTACTGTTTTTCTCACCGATTGCATATATTTAAGAACTATGCACAATGAAGAACTTTTTCACTACCGCCTATCTAGCTATGCATAAAAATAGCTTGCATCCCATAAAACAGATTTTTTTCAGATTCTATTTGCTCCGTGAAACTTTTTGTCATGATAAGAGATCGATAACTGTTTAGAGTTCAAGCCTATTTCATAAATGATCTGGAGACGATCTAGAGATGTTGGTTTTCTAATTATTATTCTATGTTCTACGACTTCATTAAATTCAAGTTGTGATTTTTAGTTTTTGAATTGGTCTTAGGCATATCAAATATTTTTGAAAAGTAATTTTTTCTACGAGCCAAATGAACACGTCGGATCCAGTCCCCATCAAATTAGGAAGATGGGTTGGGTCCAAAAAGTTTGACCTGTTTCCAGGACCTGCACTAAATCCAGTAAGTAAGCGGGATGTGGTAAACTCTGGCGTTCCACGAAGAAACCAAAGAACTGCACTTTTGGTCAAAATAGATCTGACCACTTGGTCTCAGACCCTGTTGTCCAAGAATCAGACCAAAGCAGTTGAAACCGTTCGAAGCGCCATCTCACGTGAAATCTGGGAACTAAGATTTTAACATCTGTGTTTTTGTTGATCTTTTCTATTCAAAAACCAAACAACTAACGATTGGCCAATCAGCGAGCTCGAATTCTGTCACGTGACGACCCGGCAGCAATTTGCAAAATGGAGGGCGTCGTCAGAAATTTTTCGATTTAAATGCACTAAAACGGACACATTGTGGCTACTAGAGGTCAGATTATGCTAGAAATGGCATTAAAGAAGAGAGCAGGTAACAATGGTGCTAATAAAGAAAACGAAAATCCTACGAGAATTGCTGATTCAGGTAAAAACTATGCTGATGAAAATGAAAACGTTAAAGTTGAGCCTGACCCGCTGCCAGCCCCAACGCCATCAGGAACCTCCGAAAGAGTTATGGAATGGGTAAATAATAATCTTTCTCCTCCAAAAAGGACTAAGCTGACACAAGAACAAAAAGAACACGGCAAACAAAAACCTCCTGTCATTCGTGTATGTTGTGATAAAAATTTTCGTGTGTTTTCATAAAAATTCATGTCGTCGTAAAATACCTTATGATCAAAGGGTTGGAAGTGAGACCCAAGATAGGATAAATGACTATTATTATGGACTTGACTATGGACAAAAACAAGTATTTTTAGACCAGTACATATGTACCAGTAAACCTAAACGTTCTATCGGTGTGAAAGACTATTCAAATATGTTCAAACTGAAAATCCAATCAACACAACAAATGGCTGTGGTGTGTAAGCGGTTCTTTATGGGCTGCTTGGGTATCACAAGTAACAATGTTATAACAGAATTTCTAACCCGGAGAAGAGTTCGATGAAAATTCTTCTGGGCTGATCACACAAGACAGACGGGGCATTAGCCCTGCTAAGAACAAGTATGACCGGGCTATTGTAATCAACCATATCGAGAAGTACAAATCTTGTGTCAGTCACTATACGTTGGCAATATACTAGCCCTTCTAGTAAACCAAGACTGGGGCCTGGAACTAATCACTATCCGATATTTTTAACCTGGACACACCACTATGGGGGCTTATAGTGTCCATGGATTATTGGGCAGAAAAATGAAAGAAAAGGAGGAAGTTTTTCCTAACCCTAACCGCATCAACCCCACTTCTGATGGTTCGAGAATGGTGTTCGACGTCATCATACCAAAAACGCTGACGTTCTTCCATATATACAGGATGTTACCATGGTTCAGTTTAGAAAAAATTCAAAGTGTTTGTTTTGGAAAGGCGGCGGAAACAAATTTTTTGAAACCGAAGTTCAAAATAGGCAGAAATAGCGTCAAAATTGCTCCGAAACATGCCTCCTGAGAAACGTAAATTCTATCTCGATTTACAAACCAGTTATGAAATAAATGACCTGGTACCCAATCAAGATTTGTAGTTACTGAACTAGACATGCGTATCAATGAGGTTTTAGACGTTTACACATCTCAATATGATTTTTACTGTTCAATTTGATGCGAATTTTGTTGTTGAACCGATAAACACTTTTTATAGTTGAATTTGATTAAAAGGTTGTTGATTTTGATAGAAATGTTATTGTTGAAAACGATATAAATATTATAGTTGAATTTGATATAAATTTTATTGTTGAATTTGATAGAAATTCAAATGAATCATAATTTGATTATTAACAAAAAACAACATTTTCATATTGGATTTTTGATGGAACTGTTGTGTGGGGTTGGCGTAATGCGTAAGTTTCGATTACCCATTCATCAAACTAGAGGTAGTGGTTTCAATTTCCCGCAGAATATGCGTGGTTCTTTAATGGAATTTCTGCAGATGTTTGGTTCTTCCACGGAAATGTTGTAGGTGTTTGGTTTTTCTATGGAAAATTGTTGAAAATATTGCCAAGTTTCTAGCTAAAAAGCAAACAAGTAAAACTGACCAATTACAGGCGACTTCCGATGATGTCCCTATTTTTGCATGAAATGTGCACTAAACGTGTAGAGTAACGGAGAATCCAGTTAACTCAGTCCTGTACTTTAGTCTAGAACAACAATCTTCCGTGCCGTTTTTCTTGAAAACTTGAAATATGCAGTTTGGTTTTTCCGTGGAACGCCAGAAACTGTCAAGCATATCTCAGGAAGTTTTTTTGTTGCTTGCCTACGTGAGGAAAGAATTGAATGTAATCTAAATTATTGCTTCGCAAAAGATTTCTGACTTTCTCCTCAAAGCTTTTTTAATTGGCCACAGCATAATTCAGCTTGGATATTTCCATTGCGAGGAAGAATGTTGATGAGAAGTATGCACCAAGCGATTTTGTTGAATAGGTTTCTCTTTGCTGTTAAAACTAGTACATCACCTTGTCTCTGCATGACCTGCTATGTCCTTTAGTGCCCTTCATTCTCAGCATATGTAGACTTCGACATCCGTTACCTAGCTGACATAGAATTGTTCTGTAATGCTGTGTTATGCATTTCGAAAAGCTTTTTACAGATTCTAAATCATTTGAATTTGTTTTAAATAGATAAGCAGTGTGCAACCCGAACATTTACAAATTTTCCATAGATCTCACCAGGCAGTATTGTGTGAAATATATGTTCTAGTAATGTCGCACGATGTTGGATACTTATATTTTCATTCAATTCAGCTTAAATTCTGTCTTCAAGATCGATACTCTGTATTACATCCCATTTATAACATTTGAACTTCTTCATCCAAATTCTACAAGTCCAGACACACTGAGAGCCTTGTGCAAGCGGTTCACTCATCTCCTATTCTATAGCAGGTATATTTAGACCGTGTTCCCAACAATACTGGATGTTTTCTTAAGGCGAGAATAATCTGTAAAGGATCTGTATGTAATTGTTGATCTACTTTTTAAATGCTGGAATAGCTTCAATAAACACTTCGTGATTGTTATATTTTTTCTGATAGTTTTATTTCGATCAATACTATATTTCCGTTTCCAAATTGAATACATTATTCTAGAACAGTAGTTCTCAACTTTTCTTGAGAGGTGACTCCTCCATATTATTTCTAATGTGTTGCTTTAGCTTTTACCTGTTGACAATTATGTCACTTGTATTTTATAACTACTCGACTACAGTTTATTTTTATATGGTTTTTCAAATGTTTATACAAACTGCAAAAATTTGGATCCCAAAAAGCGTGCCTTTGTTCTTGAGCTCAGTTTATCTGGCAAATATAAATCTGTTGCTCTTGAAATAGATAAAAGTGAATTGGATGTTGCTGTGATCTGCCGTAATACAAAAAGATGCATTAAATTATGGTATTCTTGATACAGCATGCACAGCAATAGCTTGAGGTAAGAGATGGTTAAAAATATACTTGAAATCATTGAGTGAAAATATGTAAAGGAAGAGTATACATCATCCATTATAACATTTGGCATTTTGGTAAGGTTTCATCCAAGGAAAAAATAACATTACCTATTTCAATTGCTGTTAATGTGTTTGGTCGAGATGTGAAATTGAAAACTACAAGATCTGTTCATTACATGATAGATTAGGGCCCTGCGAGGCCTCGAATTTTCGAGTCTCTCGAGTCGAGTCGAGTCAGGTTGAGTCGAGTCGAGTCAGCCAAATTTGAGTCGTCGAGTCGACTCGAAACTCAAGTCGGGTCACGTCAACTAGAGGCACGAATCGGGTAAAAACAGTTTTAACCAAAAAAGGAACATGAAATTTATTGAGATGCTTAGAGCGTTTTTAAAATGCGTAGGGTGCTATCTGATTTGTTGATTTCGCGGCAAATTTTTCGGAAAACAAAAATCGCGGGAAAATTCGAGTAATCCATTTCATTATGTCGCTAATTCACACTGCATTTTCGTTGAATCACGGCCACCATATTTGCAACACTTGCAAGACGTCTTTGAAGCAACAAAAGACATCATCAACGACGCAGCTTTGGACCCACCTCCGACGTGCACACCCACGGATCTACTCAGATCTTGACGCCCAAAGACGACAGAAGAACACGGCCACAGTCAAGTCCCCTGCGGCGATTCATCCTCAGAAGCGTAAGGCCCCTGATGTGGAGGAAGACGGAGGTATAACGCGCCATTTCAAGAAGCCCTGTACAGACGTCGACAAAAAACGGTAAGTCCCAGTTCCAACCCTAACATGTATCAAACAGAAACTTACAGCCATATTCAATTTCAAGTCAAAAATCAACTATTTTATTAATATTAATGCTGTGGTAATTCGTACATGTATTATTTTTGCTTGCATCAATTTGAATATAATTTTTTTATTCATCACAATTGACACAATTCTATAGAAAAGTTATAACTAACGCCCTCCATCCACCCACATAGCGTAGTTCACTAAATTCCTTAATCCATTAAGGTTCTAGAT
>CABFPE010000433.1:469743-493718 GCA_900660155.1 Hofstenia miamia
TGATCAATGACCTCCGTCATTCTCTCTCTGGCACCAGTGCTGAGAAACTTATATTTGCAAAACGGAATTCAAGCTTTATATTTTGATTTGTATTTTTATATTTTGTTGTTATCTAATAATGGTTGCAACACTGTGCGCGGCGCAAAAACAATAATAATTCCGGACGTAAAAAATTCTATATTATTTTACTTGATTCAATCTGACTCGCCTGTCAGCTACTTTTGGGACTGCTCGACTCGAGATTCGACTCGACTCGCGAGTTGACTCTCTGATTCGACTCGACTCGACTCGAACCTGAGTTTACCCGACTCGCAGGGCCCTATGATAGATCTAATGGATGAAAACGATAAGCCGATAATCATCAGATAATATTGCTTTGGTATCAACGCATTCACTGCCAGATGATGAAAAGGAACACATAAAATGTTTATACAAACTGCATTGTCAGTTAACGCATTGTAGTACAATTCATTTAATGAAATTATTAAATGGTGGTAATATAAATTTTCTTACTAGGGATGTTGAAAAAGCGATTTTGTCTTGTAAAATTTGTGAAAAACATTCAAAGCCTTTATTGTCTCCTTTTGTAAGCTATCCATTAGCATTTGCTTTTAATGAGGTGGTTCCATTAGATCTTCACGAACTTTCGAAGGGGTTGTATTATTTACACATGATATGTTTGTTTTCCCGTTTTAGAGTTTTGCAGTGAGTATTATAAACAAGTCACCTGAAGGAATAGTGCACAAATTTTTAAAGCACTGGGTAGCTATTTTTGGTACACCGCTTAAGTCTATGCTCACAGATAATGGTGGGGAGTTTGATAATCAGGAAATAAAATCTCTTGGAGCAAACTTGAATTTTAGAATATGTATAGCAGCAGCATATTCTTCATTCAGTAATGATGTTTGCGAACGCCACAGTGTTGTGATTAGTCAAAATGTGGTTTAAACAAGAAATGAGTATCCAAAACTAGATTTGGCTTCAGCCTTAGCTTGGTCTTGTCTAGCGAAAAATACACTGTCAAATACATCTGGTTTTTCACCACATCAAATCGGGTTTGGGAGAAACCCTCAGTTGCCTAATCTGTTTATTGTTTAGCGGGGGCCACGGTTATTCAATCTATCTGTGAAAATCTTAATGCATTATTACATTTTACTCGTCAAGTACATTTAAGTGCTGAATGTTCAAATAAGGTTAGAAGGGCACTCAAACATAAAAATCGCGATGTGAATANTGGTATCAACGCATTCACTGCCAGATGATGAAAAGGAACACATAAAATGTTTATACAAACTGCATTGTCAGTTAACGCATTGTAGTACAATTCATTTAATGAAATTATTAAATGGTGGTAATATAAATTTTCTTACTAGGGATGTTGAAAAAGCGATTTTGTCTTGTAAAATTTGTGAAAAACATTCAAAGCCTTTATTGTCTCCTTTTGTAAGCTATCCATTAGCATTTGCTTTTAATGATATGTTTGTTTTCCCGTTTTAGAGTTTTGCAGTGAGTATTATAAACAAGTCACCTGAAGGAATAGTGCACAAATTTTTAAAGCACTGGGTAGCTATTTTTGGTACACCGCTTAAGTCTATGCTCACAGATAATGGTGGGGAGTTTGATAATCAGGAAATAAAATCTCTTGGAGCAAACTTGAATTTTAGAATATGTATAACAGCAGCATATTCTTCATTCAGTAATGATGTTTGCGAACGCCACAGTGTTGTGATTAGTCAAAATGTGGTTTAAACAAGAAATGAGTATCCAAAACTAGATTTGGCTTCAGCCTTAGCTTGGTCTTGTCTAGCGAAAAATACACTGTCAAATACATCTGGTTTTTCACCACATCAAATCGGGTTTGGGAGAAACCCTCAGTTGCCTAATCTGTTTATTGTTTAGCGGGGGCCACGGTTATTCAATCTATCTGTGAAAATCTTAATGCATTATTACATTTTACTCGTCAAGTACATTTAAGTGCTGAATGTTCAAATAAGGTTAGAAGGGCACTCAAACATAAAAATCGCGATGTGAATAATGTTGTTATTGGTGATTTGATATATTACAAGCGACTCGGTTTTGACAATTGGAGAGGTCCAGGCAAGGTTATTGGACAAGATGGGAAGGTTATACTAGTTAGACATGGTGGTTCTATTATTAATGTTCACACAAGTCATGTTTTTAAAGTTGTCAAGAAAATGAACAGATTAATAGGTACGACAATGGAATGTTCCTAGTTGTTTAGATTCAACCAAAAGTACGTTGTCGAAGAGAACACCAAATGATTTTGATGAAGACACAAATGATGAAAAGGAAACTAATTTCCTACCACTTCAAGAAATACAACCGATTCAAGATAATGAATTTTCCGTTGCAGCTAATAGTGATGCTTTTGTTTATAACGAAGCATCAAGGAGTGCTAGTTCTTCATTTAATAAGAAGGATGTTTCCCAAATCAAGAACAGCAGAGATGATACCGGTAGTATGACTTCCTCTATTTTGCCTAAAGCAAATACAAAAGTGAAATTTACGTGTAATCATCCTGATTTGATAGGTGTAACATACGAAGCAGATGTTTTGGGTAGAAGGAGAAAAAACTAGTGGCAAATATAAGAATTTTATTGATGTTCCTTACACACAATCATCAAATTTAAAAAATCATTCTGGAGCAGTAAAAAATTGGGCAAGTGATGTCGAAAAATGGTGGTATGTTCCAAATGATGGTGATGTGTTACTAAGCGAAGTTCAAAGAAAGACTGACTTTAGTAATGCCAAGACAGGCGAAATTCAGAATTTGAATAAAAATTATGTTTCATCGAAGTTAAAGATCAAGGTCAACTAGATGTTTCTACGAGATGGGTTTTAACTTTAAAGTCAGTTATTGTAGATGGAGTAGCAAGTATGTATAAACCTAAAACAATGTTAGTTGCCAGGGGTTTTGAGGAAACCAAGATTAATTCTTATGGAAAAGAATCATATATATGTAGCAAAGAAATTTTAAAACTTTTAGTTAACCTAGTTGTATTTAAACAATAGATTCCTAATACAATGGATGTCCGTACTGAATTCCTTCAAGGAAAATGCATGGAACGGGAAGTATTTCTAATTCCACCTGTGGAAGCCAATTGTTATGGGAAAGTTTGGTTGTTAGAAATGCGTATACGGTTTAAGTGATACCTCAAAACTTAAGTCTGGGTGGAGAAATGTGTCAATTTGAAAATGCGAGGCATATTTGGAGAAATAATGATGAATTACTAGGTTTTATTGCAATTCATGTTGATGATTTCTTTTGGTGTGGCTGTTGTAATTTTATCAACTCTGTTATAGATGTTGTGAGGAAAAAGTTTGAAGTCGGTTCCGAACCAAGTTCTGCAATTTGTTATTTAGGTACCAAAATCGAATCAGAGGAAAATATAATTTATATGCATCAAGAGGATTATAGTATGAAGAATGTTTTAAGTTAAAGTTTAAAAATCTTGGTGAATTACAAAATTGAAATTTGTTTTATATACCGACGCCAATTTTAAAAATTTACCTAATGGAGGATTTCAAGGTGGTTTTGTTATGCATGATAAATGAATCCAATTGCTTGGCCGTCGCACAGGATTTATATAGTTCCCTAGTGCAACTGCTAAGGTGGTCAATCGATAGTTGCCTATTTTTATTTCATTAATTACCATTTGGTCCGTCGACCCGTACAAAAAAGGATATATTAAAGAACTTAAAAGCCGTTTCTGCTAGATTTACCGGTAATTGATGAAATAGAAACAATCACTGAGAAATTGCACATTACATGAAAAATATCATTCCGCAGGCTTTAACCCTAAACAGCCCAGGGATTTTGAACAATTTTTATTATCCTATAAAATTTTTTCTAAGTGTTTATAGCTCAAAAACTATTAAAGCTATGCTCAACCTGATAGTCTCCTCTTTCTTTTTCGCTCTAAATCTGTCTCAAAGTCGCATGCCGTTGCACGAAGTCTCCGGGCCCGCAACCTCTGACTTTGCGTACAGCACGACTCAATGGGTTGGGAATATCTTTGCACAGATCACGAAACAAAATTTTTGTTGCTTCTATGGGGTCACAATCCTATGAACACATGAACATTAGGTATTGAGAGAATTTTAATCTTTTTCAAAAATTCGAAATTTTGAAAGAAAACTTATTAATCTTTTTAGGAACCTCATTCACAGTTCCCAAAATAGAACTAGTCATATCACAAGATGTTTAAATTTGTAAACAGACTTGGAAAAAAATTCTTTGTAAATGTGAAAAACAGTTTGTCATTTAAAACGGACGCCAGGTTGTTTTAGGTTAAGGACTTGAACAATGTATTGCTGTCTTTCATGTTTAGTGTTTCAAAGGAAATTAATGGAACTTATTGATGATTGTTGATGCACTTTGCAGTCTTATTGCAAAAGTGAGCCGCATAAAAAGATTTGATGGAGTCAATTGTAAAATATTCAGTCATTCCATTATGGTATCCAGTGTTGAAACCGTGCCTTGAATTTTCGGTACGGCACGGCATGAAAGGACGCAATGGGCACGAGTACGACACGGTACGACATTTTAAAAAATTTGCAAGCACAAGTCCGGCACGACACGAAAATCTATAAATTTTTCGTTGAATATAAATGGTATCTTAGATTAAAACTATATGAATAAATGGCTGTAAATATTTTCAATACTTTAACAAATTATTGTAGAAACAAAACTTTCGATGATTTTAATATGCAAATTAGAAAATCAAAGTAACGAATATATTTGATACGCATTTTATTGTGGGCACGAGCACGGCACGGGCACAAAATTTTCTGTAAAAAATGGCACGGTTACGGCACAATATAAAGCACGACACGGTTCCAACACTGATGGTAAAAAAAACGTTATAGAAAGACAGAAACTTAACTGAGTAAATTCTCCGTCATACGTATTGAAGCTTCATATGTTGCTATCTAAACACCTTGCATATATTTTTGCCTCCTAATATTAGTAACTCTCAACAACAAATTGATCAAATTAATAAATTAGTAACATTAACTGGTAATACTTTTTCTTCACAAGCACTTGCAGAATTTCTCATGCAACCGCCACAATCCCAACCTTATATTTGTAACGATTCTCAAGGAACTTTTTTATCTAAAACTACTACTACTACTACTCAAACTATTTCCCTGGCACATATTTCGGAAACAGAATATTTATTGGATACCTCCTCTATTGATTGGTCTATTTTAGCTCCATTTACAGGAATGCCCGATAGGATAAAAAATTTAATGAACATTCATATTAATTTTTCTAGTTTTCAACCACATGTTAAAAAACCTTCTCGGGTTATGGACTCTAATAAACTACGCACGCAGACGCCATTATTAACGCTCATATTACATCTGGAATTATTACTAAAGCTAAAAAACGTTCGCCTTTTGTATCCAGAGCATTTTTTGTACCTAAATCTTCAGGAAAGAAGTTGCGTATGGTTACGTATGGTATGATTACTCGCCCTTTTCAAAAAATATAAGCCTATTCGATTTTATCTACTGTCATTTTTAAATGTTGCCAAGAAACATGTACCGTCTATTGATCACGTACTCATACAATCTGACCTCAAGAATGCCTATTTATTAAAATGGTAAATCTTAAGACAAATATAAAACCACCTTTCTGCACCACAGAGGAAGAACTTTCCAATTTAATTGTGCACACATGCTACTACCATATTCAGCCGCTCCTTGTCAATTACTAGCAAACCATATTATTAAAAGATTACACCAGTATCATGAGCTCATTGCGACAATATTTTACTAGCTATCGATGTTAAGCATATATCTATTATGCAATAGTGGAATTATACTAACAATCAAATTGGCATACAGTGCACCCAAATACTTTCTTCAGGGCTATCTCACGAATCAAATTTTCTGGGTTTTCATTTATCTACTAAAGAAAGATCTATATCAGCTACCCCCGAGAGAATGTACTTAACAAAACTCCACTGGATAAGCTATCAAAGACAGAAAATTCTAGGACATTTTACTTTTACTTGGCCATTAATTAGTACTTTTAACGTTCGTAGCCCTCTTTATAAGACCTCAGATCCTAGATTCTTTATTGCAAACTATATTGTTACTTTTCTTATACGAAATTCAAGTTTTGTTATACCTTGGTCTACATCATATTATTCAGTTAATAGACATTTGGTATACAGATGATTCTCAATACTCAGTGGGAATTACTACGCCATCAGGTCGAAATTACTCGTTTCGTACGCCAATCAACAAACACATTTTTCATAAAGATGCTATCGCTATTGTTTACTCTACTCCAGGCTCTACTATTATATCGGACAATTGGCCATTGATACAGGACCTTAGATCCGGCAAACTTTATGGATTAACCTTTCATATTTCGGTCACACTTACTTATTTGATTAAGATGAAATCCTTATCTATAGCATGGAAATTTGGTATCTATCTAGGACAATATTCTACTTTCAACCTCCAGAGCGTAATTTCAAATATATACTTCGTCTAACAGCACTTGTAAAAAAACCCTATTATTCTTTTTGTATATTCTGGTGTTTTTTTTACATTTTACAAATTTTTGCAATATTTTTAATTCCGGCATTTTGTACATTTATTCAGCTCGATTTTATGTTTTATGAGTGAAGAAAAAATAAAATTTTTTACATCGAAAAACTGCTGTTTTGGATCTCACTCTGTTTTATAACTTACGTTCAGCTACTTTTCTGCCATAGATGGTTCCCACTCAAGGTGAAAAGATAGCAGATATCTTAGACAAAATTTCAGAAAGACTTCATATCATAAATGCTCAACACACAGCAGCTAACTATCAGCCTCCAGCTCCTCGACTCAAACCTCAACCTACCAATACCCAGCCTTCAGCTCTTCTATCGTCAAATTTGTTCACTACTCATCAACTTGTTACAGCTAATGACAAGATCACTTAGGCTCTCTCTTCGAAAAAGGACACCCTCCAGGGTATTTACATATACATTAATAGTTTCTAATTTTAATAAGTGTCCAAGGTTTAATGACGATATCTATTATTCATAATTCAAGTCGAACACAAATTGATTGAGCAGGCAAAAAAGATTTAACTAAATACCAAAACACCAAAATATTTGTAGAAACTAAATAGTCGTATGAAAATGTTAACAAACCATTAAATCAAGGGAAGGACCTCACATGCGATATTAATGAAATGAAGACAAATGGGAAAATTTGTGTTGAAAAATATTGCTATATTTGAGGGAAAACGGCAAAGGAGTAGATGCAGTTTACCGGGTTCCTGCCTAGTCCAATTTATTATGCTGGTACAAAAGGGATCTCAAAGGAATACAATGAAATGTATCACTTGAGCAGACTTATACAAGATTGTTTTGCTGTCTTTGAATGTGATATTACAAATGTGTAAAACGTGCAGGCATAAATTATGCGATGTTTAGAATCTTTTCTTCTTTCTGAATTAGTAATTTCTGATGACGTAGTTTAACTTCACAATTATAATTGACGGCATTCTCAAATAATTGTTTTATTAAACTACAGTAAAAATTAGGCCGATTTTGCACTCCGGGGAAACTAGAATGACAGTTATCAGATGGGACGATTCACTCATCCAATTGACGCAGATGAGCCCGGGTTGCCAATGAAGAAATAGACCAACCAAGCCTATTAAGAATATAGATCAAATTAACAACGGACATTGAAAATCCAAAATGTCCATTACTATAATTTTGCAATGAATTCTAGAATCTGGCAATTTATATAAATTACAGAACAGGTCCTATTTTAACGCTTATTTCGACAAAAGTTTTAAATATAACAAAGTTAAACTTTGCAAATTGGTGTGGTGCGCCTGTGCATTTGCACAATGCTCTAATATCAAACCATAACAGTTCAAGATACAAAGCAAGAGTAATTTCCTTATAGCAAAGAAAATGGAATACTTTCAAGTTAAATTGATTCGGTTTTAATAAAAAACTGCCATTTTATCTATTTGGCAGTTTCAAAATATAGAAAGTGCATAGGAAAAAACGATAGGAAATAATTCCAAGTGCGCATTCTAATTTAGTTAAGTATCAAATTCCACAAGAAATTTTAGGACAATAGCTAAAGTCGCCATGAACAGAAAAAATGGCAGACGTATACTGTACATTCATACTTTCGAAACAAAAATAATTTGTTTATTACAATGCAAAAGCTTACTGAGAGCGAGATATATCTAAACTTTTACCAATAGTGAAATACATCTAAAACAGGTTTGGAAAGAGCTAGATATATCAATGCATACATATATTCGGTTTATGTGTCCAATCACACCTATGCACTAAGGAAAATATAAACTTCTTCTTAGTTGATTTAAATTCATGAATTTCAATATTTAAAGAAATTGTTCTTAGACCATATTCCCTCGATTTTAGATTAAGCATTTCTGTTCTTAATCTCACTATTCGCTAATGCTTTAAGAGGAAATTGCATTGATTGAGTCCCCACTTTGAGGTTCCAAACATCGATTTAGACAGTATAAAGCGGGCTGTTCAAACTTAGGAATTTTTTATTCGAACCACCCACTGTTTTCCCTTTATCCAGACCACTTCTGGAAAGCGTGTAAAGTTTTCACTAAAATGCTTGCTCGAGTAATCAATTAATTTTTCAAAATGTAGGGACTTCAAACTTGTGTTTAACCCTTATTAAGACGGTTATGTACCCATTCTTGTTTAGTACGCGTGTAACATTTTGTTAGAATAATGTAATATTCAGAAAATGACGTTTACATAAAAAATTCAAAGAAATACAGAATAAAAGTAGTTAACACAATAAATACAATTGTTATTTAACTGTCTAATGTTTTGGGCTTATGACATGTGAGTATTTATTGTACAAGGTTGGATACAATCTTGGTCTTGGATTACCAAGGACGAAAAGTTAACCTGGGGATTCATCTTGAGGCAAAGCACAATTCTAGGACTTAGCCAGTCTTGGTCAATTCTTGTGTGCAATACCCAATGCTAGTCCAAGAACCATAAGCTGTCTGTTAGTATGGAATATTATTCTAGCAGTAAAAGATATTCAATGTATACGTCAAAACTCTGGATCAGAGCAGAAAGGGGACAACCCCAATAAAGGATATGTAATGTAGAAAAGCCTATTTATGTGAATGAAATTAATAATTATTTTGTTAATACAATATCTTCAAATTAAGACGATGTGTAGTGTATGCCGAAAATGCAATATATATATATATATATTCTGTAGCTTCACTTTGCAATCTCTACTGTGAGAGCTAATACATTCATTGAAAGACAACCAAACATATCAAACTGCTGCTAGTTTATCATTTTGGAGACTCTCTGTGTTTTTCTGTAAATATCAAATCTTATGAACTACAAAACAAAGTTGAACTTTTGGAAAGCCATAAAGAGCTTTGTAGAAAGTTTAGTATCATATGGATGACAAGTTTTCTTCATCTATTGAATAAATATAATTTGGTAAAAAATTATCCATATCCATGCCTATTGAATTTTCTGCAAAGGGAGCAGAATGTGTTTCATCGTCACTTATTGCTACGTCACTGTTGCTATATGTTTTCATTATTATATATGATACATTTAATATCATTTTATCACTGTTCGCATCAAATGCTAAGGCTTTAAACAAATGAAAAGCAAATGAAAATTCTTTTTGCTTTGGTATATTACTAGAATATAATATTGTAACAAAATGTTACACCCGCAAGTTAAAGGAAAATTTAGTAATCCTGATTGGAAAATAAGAGGAGTGGAATTCAAAACATGTCATGAAAGAAGATAATTTACCATTTTAAATATACATTAAAGGAATAATTAGCTTTTCGTATTGTACACTAATGAGAAGATAAAGTATATAGTTTTGTAACAAAATGTTACGCACGTACAAATAAAGGTTAAACTAGTGTTTTTCATAATGAACTCACTATAATAACCGCAGTTTTCTTTTCAAAAAAGAGTCTTGCTTAAATGGATGTTTACTCATCTTATTTGGTGAATAATGTAATGTTTATTCCTATAATAAATGCATATCCCAAAAAATTCTGAATCAAATTACGACAAGTCTTATATTTATTTATAAAATAACTGAAGAGATTCTAGTAAACCTTAATAGAAAGCCATTAAACACTGCGTACAAAATTACTAATCTTTAATATTACTGTAATAAATATGTGAAAAATTTAACCTTGCTAAGAATACGCGATCTATAAATAATTTGTATAATAAATTACGCAATGTCGAAAAAGTTAATTAACCACAACCATTATGATGATGTAAAGTCTAACGAGGTGGTGTTAAATTAGCCACTTGTAAAGTTATGCTAAAATTAGGGAGATGATAAGTTGCCATAGAAATTAAATTCAGAGTTTGAATTTACTTCAAATGAGGGAGTTTAAATGTAATTTTCAAGGCGTTTTAAGGAAGCGGACATAAAAGGATACTGTCTACTTAGAAAGAAGTAGTCATCAAATGAAATTCTAATTGTCGAATGTTACGTCTACGTTAAAAAGATAAACGTTGTCCTAATTTTGAAAACAAAAATTATTACAATTCTCAGTCTAAACAAATCAAAGACAACAGCACGAGAACTGAAACCCTGAGCAATATTGGTGAACCTGAATTGCTAAAATTTTTCTTAAAACTATAAGAGCCAAAATAATGCTACCACTCGACAGGCTAGAGTGGTTCAATTGACCCGCCTCGCAATTGGAGGAGAAGTTCACACATCCATGACAAACTTAAAAATCAATGCCTTCAGTTTCTACATATTAAAAATATAACCTTGTTACTGTAATTAAGGAAATTATCTCTTATTAATTACTAAGAATAACTAGGTCTTACATCAGGGGCAATATATAGCAACAGCTGAATTTCGTTTGTTTAATTCAAATGAATTTTATTGCAATATATTTAAATAAAATATATTTTTTACATCCCTGCTTGATAAAAGTTTTATATATACAGAAAAATACAGTGATTTTAGTCATGCATTATTCGCTCAATGTAGTTAGATTATATTATATAATCATCATCAGCAAATAATTTGCGGCAAAAATATTTTTACAATTTATAAACTACACTAAAATTATAAAATGAAATCTAAAATAAATATAAATACTTAGTTGGATTAATATTTAATCACATTCATAATATCAACATTGAAGATTTTAAGATCATTACAAGAACAAAATATACAAAAATTGCAGAAGCCATTGAAATTAACAACATCGATAAAACAAAGTTATTAGATAAACAAATTAATCCAACTAAGTATTTATATTTATTTTAGATTTCATTTTATAAGTTTAGTGTAGTTTATAAATTGTAAAAATATTTTTGCCGCAAATTATTTGCTGATGAGGATTATATAATACAATCGAAACGTTCAATGTGTTTTCCTTTTAGAATCTATTCATTAAGTAAACTTTCAAAAAAAAATATATATATACATATTTTTTTGAAAGTTTACTTAATCTAGAAAATTGCACATGGCAATACGCAAACCAAATCTCAAACTGGTAGGTCTATAAATATATCTATTTAAATTTACTCAAAATTTATATTTTGACTTGCGTAAATCATGTAAATGTGCACATGTATATTTTGATTATTCAACTAAATTTTTTTCATGTGCGAAAAATGAAACTTAATAAGAAATTTTAATATTGGTGAATATTTTGTTTATTGAAGCACTTGTAGTTCATAAATCTTAGAAAAATTCTATAATTTAGTCGTTTTTTGCCTATTAAAATAGAAGCTTTGCTTACTTTGAGGAATTCAATAGCGAAAGGCGTGTTTACATTTGTGCGTCAAGACGAAAGTTGAACACAAAATAGATCGAAAATATATTCCGTTCCTCTCTTCCGTGCGCTTTAGCTTTCAATTTTGTGGGGTGTTTACATTAGGAATCTATTGAAATCGTCAAATGAAATCTAAAATTGAACCAATGTAAACGCGTCCATGCGCTATTGAATTCGCTTGACGAATTCCTCAAGTTGAACCAGTGTAAAAAGGGCTTTAGACATCCAAACACTTGAAAATTAATTGCTCGTGTCCGATGTTGTGAGCCCCACATAAAACCCGATTTTGGTTATCGGCTCCGTACTCACCTTGTTTAACTGAAAGCCTTATGCGGGCACTTAACTAACGGGGATTGGCTTTATTTATTAGATCTGATGCCCCTGCGGTGCAATAATCTCGATAGTTACTTGGATGATAATGTCGAAGTTGTGACGCTATAACATGCTTACCAGTGAGCACTGAAAAAATTACACAGGCTTCACCTTTAGACTGGACAGAGAATGTCAAATAGTGGTTTTTGCATCAACGTTTCAAACAAACATGAAAATGCCATAAACGAATGTAATGCAATACATGTAGATCTTTCTAATACACCTACCTATAACACTGAACAGTATATTTAGTACACTAAGTAAAGTAGTATTGTTCCACACAAATTTGATAATACACTAAATACACACACGAGTACACATTATGGAAAGAAAAGAGTTCCTACATAATATCCTAGCACTGATATCAACTTCATTTGCAAACGCATTTTTAAGGAGCACAAAATTTAAAAAACTAAATTACCACCATTTTGGACGTTTGGACGTATACGTTTCTAATGCATTTTCCTTGTCTAGCGGATAGATAAAAATGAACAAAATGTTTAATAAAACTATTATTAACACATGTAGTTTCATTAACGTTTGATGTTGGCATGTGATAATAATTACTGAATTTGAGTTCACACATGAATGTTTAATATTTCACAATATTCGACTTATTAGCCAGTAGTAAATTAATGTAATGCATTTCTAAAAATTAAATTTAGAGAGGATATATATATATATATATATATATATATATATATACATATACATATATATATATATATATATATATATATATATCCTCTCCAAATTTAATTTCTCTTCATAGTTAATTTATTAGTACCTTGACAATTTACCTCTGAACTTAACGTATTATAATGGCGCCATCTAGTTAGTTTATTATTATTATGTGCTACATACAATCAATCCGCATATTGTATGACGCCATGATTAATAACCACATTTTATTGTGCGGTGGAAATCCTACATCAGGATCACGTTTATTTGTCACAGTACTACATATTTATAGTTATTCAATGTCTCCACATGTTATTTACCACTCTAATGTTTTTATGTCCAACGTTGTCCAAGTACTTTTGGAGCCCCTATGTCCTTCTCAACGTCGTTGCTGTTGACATCCCAATTCGATAGCAACCTCTCTAAAGTTAACACTTCCCCATAATTAATTTATTTGTTCAGTCCCTTGAACTTAAATATGGAGAGATTCGACTGCAGATCTTATGGCTTTGGCTTTTCCTTCTAGAAGAAGCAGATTAAGCTAAGGCTTCAAAAGCAAATCAGGTCAGATTGACTATTCCACAGTAATGGATCGTGCTAAGCTGTACCACGGGCAAATTTTTAAATATATATATATACCGCTATATGTTGTTATTCTGTAACAGAAATTCAATCGACTTTGATTACAAGTATAGTGTAAAGGAGAATTTGTCCAAGTTGGAAAATATATATATATAAATTCAATGCAGTTTTGAAACCATGATTAGCTTGTACATTAATACAGTTTCATTTGAAGTCAGAAATATAATGTCTCTAAATCGATTAATAAATGAAACCCGTCAATGATGAACGAGACACTAAAGCATTAGTGGCTAATTTAAAAACGATTATTACTAAAATAGCGATTAAGCACATATCGTAAGATACATTAATAAGCAATTTATGGGGAATCAATTAAAAACGTTAAAGAAACAAAACTAGCTTCTCGTTTTCCACTCATTAATAAGGCAGCTGCAAAAATTTAATCATGCGTTTCAAAAGATATTAAAAACACGTCTTTTATGAATTTTCGAGATGTTATTTTGTCGAATAGTAGTAAAGATTGAACTATTCAAACAATGCTAATTAAAGAAAAAACAGTCTGTAAGCCAAATGGTAAATTTTAAAATCTGAATAACGTAAGATTAAAAATACATTCACTCATTTAGAGTGCACCTGTCACTACAATATAGCAATTGTGTAACAGCTATAATGATAAATTAGTGGAGGGAATGTATGTTTTAAAATAGGGCAAACATTTAAACAGCAATATATAATTTTTAGTAAACTTATTTGGCGATAACTGATTTTCGAGATTTCAAGTTGAATAAAGGATGCGAATGAAGGAACTTTCGAAAACTTCTACAGAAAAATGCAATAATTGATTTTGGTAGCTTTGATAATTAAACAATTGAGGCACGAGAAGAGCGTTGGAACCGCGCTTTGATTCTTCGGCACGACACGAAATAAAAAAAAATTTCAAGAACGAGTACGGAACGAAAATCTATTTTTAGTTGAATGAAAAATAATCTTAGATTAAACCTTCATGAATGAAATATTTTCAATATTTTAACAAATTGTTCTAGAAACTTTCAATGATTTAGAAAATCAAAATAAATATATTTATTACGTACTTTAATGTGGGCACGAGCACGGCACGGTTCCAACACTGGTGATGGATTATCATTGCTGTTGATGTGTGAAATTTTCACTTGCGGCACGGTGATTTCAAAGAAATTCATGTATGTTTCATATAGTTTATAAAGAGCAATACATAAGCTTCTTTAATTATGTGCAGTGAATAGCGAAGCCTAAATTTTATTGTGCGGTTTCATCCGCAGATACAAATACTATTCAAATTACTTGATAAGAAATAATCTCATAATAACTTGAATAATTAATTTTGTTAGACAACATATTCCACAAAAAGTTTACTAAAAACAGATTGAAAATAATTTCACTCAAAATAGTTATATTGCTTTTGAAACCGTAAAGGTGGTGTTTTCTAAGCAGCATTGGTAACATGTTTTTAAATACTATCACTTATTACAAATATGTTTTAGATCAGAATTAATTACGTTTGTGCATGGTGATTCTTTGGAAATCAATATTTTAAAAATTGAATAATTAATTTTATATGTAAGAATGCAGTTGCATTTTTGTAGGTTCCCGATCTAAACAAGAACGAGGAAGATAATGTTAGTTGCTAATTAAATAACTAATGCAAATACCATTTAAACTTAAGAAACTCGAAATATATTTAAGTGATAAAAATGGAACCTCAACAGCAAGCAATTCATAGTATTTAAGAAATTTTAAAAAAATGCACAAAATTGTTAACATGTCGAAAATGTATGAAAATTTTTTAATAGTAAAGAATTATTAACCCATACCATGTGAACATGGTTTATATATTTTCTTTAGTTGTTTATAAGACACAATATGTTTCCCTTAATATTTTATTTGATAGAGAAAACATGGGCCAGATTGAAAGGTTAAAAATCGTAAAAACCGTGCCTATGAGCACATTTAAAAGCGATGTTTTAGAAAATTCGTCCTATGCAAAACCGCGTTTCATTTTTTCACATTGTAAAAATGTCTAAAGATAACTAGATATCACAGGATACGGCGATTTCAAAATTGAAAAAATAATTAAGTTTTTCCAAAGGTAAAACATGTCAGTTTAATCGTCAGTGCATCAAATGCATAAATAATAATTTTGAACAAATCAGTTCACTAGTCTAGTGTGGCATCGGAAGCTGTTATTGCAACTCGGATAAAAGCATGTGCTTTGTTATCGTTTGTATTTTGTTTCCTACTGTTCTAGCTATTTACTTTTATTATTTTGTTTCCTTTTCGTGTTTTTGTTTATCAATAATTAGTTCCATTTTATGTTTAGTCATGTTTGTTTCAGTAATTTATACTTTGTTGGCCAATACCCCATTAGGTTTTCATTTTGGCTAATAGGCCTATCTCAATTCTTTCTAATGAGCCTACCGAAAAACCGACAAGTATATGCAGAGCGAAAGTCAACATTAGCTAGCATATCTCTATATATCTTTGAATTGTTTATGTAAGATCAGATCAGTATTTTTTTCAATCTGATCTAAACGCAAATTAGAGCTTAACACTAGAACATCCATTTCGCCTTTACGGACGAAATCTATTTTTAAATGTTGTTTCAATGTTTAAAAATATAATAACTATTCCTTTGTTGACTCTGTTAGTTTCATCTGAATGATAAACTTAACCGTTAGTTAGTGTTTAGTAACTTTATATTAGTAACTATGGTCAATTCTTTCTATTAAACCGATTTTATAAACTTTGTACTGCTAGATATTATTATTGTGTCCGATAGTGATTAATTTTTCTATTATTGGTCGAACATTGCAGGTTAATATTATTTGTATGAGAAATTACCGTATTGAATTACATTTGTTTATAGTCTACAGATAAGCTTTCCCTCGTCGTGCTGCTAAAACTGCCTTTGATGCTTTGCAAAACTCTGTGAATCTGAAGACAGCGATTGTAATTAGATAAGTGAGGATGATAATCTTGAAAATGAAGAAGATTCAAGTGATTCGTCAATAAATAACAGCGATAACAAAAATAACAATGATATTGATGATAATCAAGACGATAATCTTGAAGTTTCCAATGATAATTTGGTAAAGTTACAAGTAAATACCAATAATTGTTATGGAAGAACGAATGCAGCTAATATGTTTAGTCAGAAAATTGCTAATAAATTCCCCATAATTCGTAAAATGAATGAAAAGATGCATTTTTGAATTTATCAAATCAGAGTGATAAAAAGAATAAACCGCCGCCAATTCATTTTTATAATAAACACAAATGCAGTGTTGATACAGAAATTACAGTTTTCGTCGCGCTAGTAGGCGTTGGCCAGTTGCAGTTTGGCAAAAATCTGTTGGATATAGCAGTGCTAAATTGTTGGATTTGCTGAAGGAACAACAAAAATTTGATACACCATCTCACGGGATTTGACAAGCAACCTCTTTTTCTAAAGACAACTACAAATTTGTCCACTAGTAAAAGAAAATGTTCAGTGATTATGTGCAAGAACAAAACAGTGATAATGTGCAAAGACTGTAAGAAGACACTCTGTAGTACACACTAACAATGAAGTTCAAAAGCATTCCTTGAAGCTTTGTGAAAACTGACTAAATATAAGGTTTCTTCGTTATTTCCGTTATCAAATAGGTTTCACGTTTTTTGTGTTTAAAAATTATAAAAAATATGCTGAAGAATTAATAAACTTACAATTTTAAATTTACATCAGAAAAATATATATATATTGCTCTATTCTGCTGTGAGGAACTACCGGTCCTCAGCAAAGGACATAGGCCGCTGGACATTGTCTTAGATAAATCCTCACAAAACTGCGAAAACATTGAATTATAGTATGCTTTTACAACTTAGGGTAGATAGTCAACACTAAAGATTATGAAGTGCTTGCCTTACTACCGGTGCATTCACTGATTTTAGATTGAAACCTGCTATCAATCGATTTTAAGAGACAGAAATTTAAACATTCATCAGTATTTAGTGTTAATGCAAAAAGAGCATCTATACAATCGTCATTTTCCAAATATTTGCTACAATTACCAAATTGTACGTAAAAAGTAAGTCATTTATTAACAATGCATTACCAATGTATGTCATTCTATGAAGGAAAGCAGGTGAAATAGAAATTAGAAACCCATCATAAATGCGGAGACTCAATGCCAAAGAACTAAGAATTTGAAATGTACGCATACAGACTACAGGATTGGTATGTTTAAAACATAGGGCGATTTAAACATGCATTTTTGCAAGGCTGTTTAAATGTTAAATTTACATAAACGATATATCAACTACATTGAAAGACGAAACTAGTAATCAAGATGCGACTACTGGCTCATACCATCAAGAAAACAAATCCATACAACAAAACAATTAATACGGACAAGAAAATTCATTTCTGTATGTACGCCAAAACCATAAATTGCTTTAGAATAGAAATTTACTTAATTATTTTTCGCTAACATGTAGAAAAATTGGCCTCAGTATTACATATCTATATTATCGTCCGTGAAATAGAATGCGTTTTCAATTGCTATATATAATTTCACTGGATAATTAGGCGCGAGGCTATTTTACTTCCTTTCTGTAAATTCATATATGGCAAAATTCACGTATTAAACTTTCCACAGATTATGTTATGATATCGATGTGTTAAATGTTAACATATGTATACCCGTATTTAACGGCAAACGTTTTTTGTTCTTTAACAACAGGCTGTATTTACATAGTGCCATAGTACCTATATCATTTTGATATACATTTTTTGTTTGAAAATTTTTTGCCGGACTATTAAAATGTAGATTTGAATATGAAATTAATGAATATAGCTATATTTTAATAGGGAAATCGAGACAATATGCCATAAATGTCATTTATGCTTGTATTTCCATTGCCATCAATGATTTTGTAATTTTTAGGTAAAACCAATTACGCCCATTGAACCTTTAAAAGTACAACTATTCTTCATGATTGGAAATTTTATATCAAATTAAGAATTAAGCACTTTCTCGTCTTACGATTAGTCAAGACATGTGAACATGTTTGATAAATTATGAAAGATTCCATCGCTTATCTAACCGCGATTCAAAACAAATGGATGCGATTACGCAAAAACCTGCGAAATGTATTGTACACAATTAGACAGTACTCTCTCACTAACATGGAAATAGAATGCAAAATGAGCTCGCATGCAAAAAAGGCAATTGTGAGATTCTGCTTAAGAAAATCAAGCGGCTAAAATTATTACAAATAGAAAACTTTTTTTGGAAAATTTCAAATTGCTATTTTAAGTGAATATTACTTATGACTTGCCATACACACTGCGTGGTACATTTGCTAAACTTGAGCGCCAGTTGAGGAAAAAATTTGGTGCTAGGATATAATAAAATCGACTATTAAATTACTATCATATTTATTGAACATTTATAAATAGGTCACATACCTTACTTTAAACAATCAGTTAAATTTCATCAATAAAATGCAGTGGATAAACGGAACTATTTCTGATGTTATTACAAAACATGTTTATTTTCAAGGTTTCAAATCAATTTGAACAAACACCAATCTTAAAAAATCAGAAAAAATGAAGTTTTAAAAAATATAAGTGACATATTTCTAGAAATATGATATTACCCATACGCCATACCTGCCTTGTATACAAGCATGCCGTTCTGTGAGTTTTTCACACAACAACCAACAACAGAGTAAAAAAGATATTCCTAAGATATCCGCTAAAAAGAAGTTTAAGAATTCCAAATGCTAAGCATTCTTCCTACAACAAATATACCTTTTCCAATAGTTATGCGAGAACTGGATCAAAGAACAAAACACAGTGCCAGAAATATTTGAATTAATATTTGCATTTATTTTCTATTATATTTACCAAGCTAAAATAGTCTGCAATATCTTAATTCAGTTTCAACTTGATGACTAATTACTTATTTCATTACGAGCCCAGAAATAGTGGGCCGGACGAAGCGTTAAAACTTACCGAAGGTACGGAAATGGAGTGGTTACGCAGGTCTCTATTTTCAATATAATTGCAGTAAGTAAAGGCATTCGATTCTTAAGCTGATGCATAATTTTAATACTTGTAGGGACGAATTGGGCAAAGATATTAAATTCCCAATTGAATTAAAATCTAGTTTATTTTAAAGTATTTATATCTAAATGATATTCATGTAAATTACGGTAGTTACGAGTAGTAATAAACCGAGTCCACCCCGTTACACAAATTGGCCTTTGAGCCTGGCAGGCATGTCTGTCATGGATATGCTGAAATTGTGTACTTTGGCCGTCTCTGACGTCATTGGAATATATTCTCTTTTGTTGTAATATTTGTTGGCAAACACATTTGTTTGCAGTCTATTGTATAAAATGTAACCAATTTTTTTATACATATTACATAAATAATTGTCAAATATCATTGAAATTCTATATGCAAGAAATTCACGTTTTAGGAATTATATTATATTGCTAAGTTTCTTCAGTAAAAGCCATAATTAAGTATTTTCAAACAAAAATATTTTGTTTTATTTTACATACTTGCTTTTTGTTAATGTATGTGACTTGCTTATTTATGTGGCTTAATTTAGTTTACATAATTGTTTTTTATTTACATGACATTGGAAAAACCGCATTCATGTAGTTTACATGTTTAATTTACTTCTTTTATTCGATAAAATTTAATATCAAATGTTTGAATCAGAGAGATAATAATACTTGTTAAAAGCGTAATGCCTTATTTCGGTAATAAAGCAAAATAATTTTTCGGAAAAAACCAAAAACTAGTTTATGCAAAAACTCGTAATTTCTAATATATAATAAACGTATGTGTAAAACCAACATACGTGTTTAAGACCAAACAAAACTGTAATTTATTCTAAACTTTGCTTATAATGACCATATATATAGCACTATTAAATTTCTCTATTGTTAGTTTATCACCATAGTTGGGATTGGAATGCTGTAGGAAACATACGCAATGTGTAGTTGCACGTTATGAATTTCACACGATAGTATCTAAATTTAATGATTAATAAACAAGTCAAATTAGATGATAGATCACATTATAAAACACATGACAATTAAAAGTTTAAACAAATTCAAATAAAAATGAATATTAAACAAACGATGTTTTATTTATAATAAAGTATATAATAAATTTAACACCAAACATTAAATTCGCAGCAATTCGTTAAAATAAAATTGATTTACATCTTTAAAAGAAATATTTGTTAAACTAACTAGAAATAATATTGCAAAAAAGCGTTAAGAATCAAAACAATATCTGAGATTTAATTATAAAAATAGCTTACCAAAAAGTTTTAAATCTTTCAGGGTAGTTCTTTCATCAGTGTGGACTCGGTTTATTACTACTGTTACGTATGCAAGAAGGACACAGTGGCATGCCCTCGACGTCAGTTTTTTAAAATTGATTTAGACTGGTTAAATAAAAAACTTTTCGTTAAAATGTTAAAAACGATTGTGGTGAAATGCATTTATTAGGGTAGATATTTGAATATGTTTAAAAATTTAGCGGAGCTTTTGGTCATTCACTTCATCAAAATTGAGGTTTCACCCCCGCTTCAGAAAATCATGTGTCCGCCGTAACTGACCATCAACCACATGTGACCACGTCTTTCAACAAAATCATTTAAGACCTATATTTTTCAAATAAAAATGAAACGTAGTACTTCAAATAGTTCTACCGGTTTTAATAACACTGCTATGAAAAATAAACAAATTTTTTATATTTCACTGAAAATCAGTAAAAAAAATACGAATGAAGGAATGAGGTTTAATAAACAAATAGATGACATATTAGTTTCTAAATATTAAGTGGACAAATCAATTCGTTGATTTACACAATTGCTAAGTAATCACAAGAAAAAAATCGCCCGGTAGTCTTGGTATTAAATAGTTTTGGGACAAAAAAATTCGTGCAAGATGTTATCGCCCTTGTGATCTTAAATATACAATATTTATAAAAGCATTAAATGAGAATGATCGCAATGTATATAAAAAATAAACCAATAAAAGACATGGACTTTTCCCATACTTGTCAACGAGCCGACATTTCCAAGCTCGGCTCGTTTAAATTTTGTGTACGTTCGGCTCGGCTCGCCACATAAAATCTTTGAATAAGGCTCGTTTTAGCTCGGTATTTTCTTAAAAATATTGTGCTCAAAGAATTTTTTTACATAGCTCTTCCTATTATTTAATAAACATTTCTCAAATAAGATTATAGGAAAGGCAATCTGAACAAAAAAAAATAGAAAAATCTCCATAATCAAATTAACAAGCAGAACTATAAACTTGCTTTGCCTAAAATAGACTCGTTTTGGGCTCGTTGTGTATCAAATACTGTGCTCAAGCTCGGCTCGTTGAAAAGTCTGACTTATCCAACGTGACGTTGGCAAGAAAGAATTCGAACGAAGTATTTTGCAATTATTTGTAGACAGTCATTTGTTTACACAAATATGACTAGATAAAGAATTTTTTACTATACAATGATTCAATATAAATATTAGAAGTATAATTTCTGTCCATAAGCGTAAAAATTATTGAATTATTTATTGTCATACAACATTTCTATGCATTGCTGAAACTTAGCTAAATTCAAATGAAGACTTAGAAGTTTGACCTATACCAAGTTTATAAATGGTTCATTCACTTAAGTGGTATCTATGTCTGCTAAATAGCTCTTTAGAATGCTGATTTCACTGCACAACACATATCTTGTCATTAATCTTCTATATTTTGAAGGCAAAATTGATTTCAGCTAAAAAGAACGACTAAAGTTAAAACTGATCACGAATATATTTCTTTAGAAATACTAATTTGTTACTAAGTGTGAAAAAATAGCATTATATAATGACCACATTTCTTCCATAAAAGGAAAATTAGGCAATTTTGGAAGCTGGATTTCTTTGTGCCACGCAACATGTTGTGTTGTGTACATAATACACAACAATCAACAACAAACCTACTTATATAATAAACAATTCGAAATATTTGCATTTTTTAAGTAAACAGCAACAGAAACCACAAATTATATATTAACCATAATGAGATTAGATGTACACTAATTTAGAGTCTCTAAACTAGAGATACCCTGTTACTAATTAGGGTGCTAAACTAATTTTTGACGCTGCACAGAGCTACATGCAATTAACACAATAATGGTGTGTTTTGTCTATCGATACGTTGTTAAAGTAAATTTACAACGGTGACAACATTGTTTAATATCCCATATATTGTTCTTAATTATTTCATACATGTAGAATTTTGTATTTGACAATTTCCACTAGTTTTGCAAAATAAAACATGTAAAATATTATGAAAAGTGCTATATTTAGGTCACTTAAAATGCAACTGGTTGCATATAAATGTATTAAAGAATCACCGAATCAAACTCAATCCCTAGTTCTAAGATTGTAGCGCTATTACTAATACCTGATATTAATTTAATTCATTGAATTACTGCGTATTTTTTAAGCAAAAATAAAAAAACGCAGTCGTAAACTAATATCGTTGTTAACAATGCGAAGAAATAATCTAAAAGTGGGGAAGAGTGAATTTGAAGAATTTTATTTCAAATTCGCATTCACTTTTATCAATGTCGAAAATTTACTCAATTCCATTTCGTAACAGAAACACTGTCGCCGTATTAAATTAAGACTGAACACATTCAAAATAAAGTCGGTAACGGGAAACAATGTCCATTTTAAAGGAAATTACATTTTAGCTTGAAAAGGCGTAAGGAAAGACATCAACAGTATTGTGCTTTCAAAAGCAAACCATTTCAATTAAATTACTAAAAGCAAAGATAAGGACAAAGCCGTTTACAAAAACTCACAATGCAATAGTGCATCAGAGGCCGACATTTAATTGCGTTTTATGTTATAAACAAAAGATTACAGTAAAAGGAAAATATGCAAACACGACCCAATCCTGTGATTTTCTCAAGTATATATATACATATATATACTTAATGTATACTTAATATGTGTATCCCATATTTTACGAATTACAGGGGAGAGATACTTTACAAATACCTGATTTTGCTTCCAAGTAGTTCATATTCATTTTTTGAGAATGAAAATACATACTTTAATTAATCTTATTGCATATTACTGGAATTTATATCAATATCCAAAATAATAAAGTGATGCTAACATTTGATGTAAATACAATTATTTGAACATGTTAACTATTATTTTTTTATACGCTATTTTACTAATTACGAACGGCCAATTATATGTATTTTGAACAATATATAACAAAGAATTTGTTTTTGCAAAAAATCCACTTAAGCAAGTATTTAGGAAGAAAAATAGATTAAGTAAGCAAAATACTTTTCAATTTCAATTTTTTGAACATCTTGGCCGTTTGTTACTATGTGACAAACGGCCAATATATATATATATATATATATATATATATA
>CABFPE010000433.1:497244-521444 GCA_900660155.1 Hofstenia miamia
ACAATGGGCTTTAACAATCGAGCTGATAGACCCTTCTTCGGTTATGGGCGAGCCAAGGTAGATGTACATTTTAAAGTTCGGGACTTTTATGTTGTTCACGATAATTTGCTCTTTGTCATAGTCATCCCCATTTATGACTAAGAACTTCGTCTTCTTTTGGTTGACCTCCATACCATATTCGTTACAGAACTCGATCAAAAGTTTAAATTGTGCAATACTTCTCGTCCTAGTTGTAGCTAAGAGGGCTGTGTCGTCCATCATCATGAGAATGTGGAGGTTTCTTAGGAGTGGTGATCGGTTTTTGAGAAGTAAGATTAACCTATCCACAAAAATTATAAACAGGATAAATGACGTTTAACTCCAACAGAAACACAAATCATCAAGGACTCTAGCATGAATGTAGTGTTTGAATATATTGTCCGAATCAGACGTAGTGGCTTCTTCCCGCATCCGATTGAGAGTAAGATTTCGAGTATTTTATTCCGAGGTACTTTATCATAAGCCTTCTGGAAATCGACGAAAACTAAACAGTTTAGATTTAGTTCTCTTTACATAGTCAATAAGAAGCCTTATTGTCAATATTTGTTCAATGCATCCTTTTCCTATTTGAGCACCGGTTTGTTCATTTTGGGTTCGATACCATAGGGATAATCGGTTGGAAACAAGGGATTCAAGAATCAGGATGTAAGGCGCTGTCTCGCAATCAAAATTATTCACCTCGATTTGATTGGCAGGATTTAGAAGCTCTTCACAGTGGTTTTTAAAAGTTACATCGTCGGGGCTGTCGTATGATGATTCCGCAATCTCTCCTTTCCAATTAATGGCTTTCCATAGTGTTCTATCGTCATGATTGTTGCAAAGGTAGGTCCATCTTTATTCTCTGGGAGCTCGCTGTTGGTGTCCACAATGTTGGGTGTTCTTGGAATCAAGGGCTACCGTCTTAATATTTTCGGCTACTGATTCTACTACGGCGTCTATATCATTTGCCCTGACGCCCACTTCATCAATTTCAATTCTCTTGACTTCTAAAGATTCAGAAAAGTCACGAGTGTTGATCTGATTAGGCCGTGGACATTTCTGTTCTTGAGATGGAAAAACGTATTCCCCAAGCACCATAGATCATTTTGAGAGCTGTTCAGAGCGGATACCAAAGGTAAAGGCAGGAACTTGAAAACAAACATCTAGCAATGCATGGTCTGAAGGTACGTGTTCTGACTTGATTTTAAAGTTAGAAACAAACTTCCAAAAATTCCGAGAAGCAATTGCGTAATCGACGGTCGATATCCACCTTCTTTTCTTCCTAAACATTAAAGCAGAATCAAAGTCATTTAAGCCATTCAAGATCATGCTGTCAGATTGTTTACAAATCTTAAGGAGACTTCTTCCCCTAGCGTTAATCAACGCATCAGGAGATTCTCTATAATGATAATGACCTTCATTTTTGTTGAGTAAAGTAGCCCTCCAAGGTCGAGTCAAATGACAAAACGAAGAGACTTTGCTGTAGAAATGCTGGGACGCATTTCTGATGATGAAGCATTCCTTACACGAGTCATGTTTCAAGGAAATTAAACAGACACAATTTAAGAATCTGGGGTCAGAAAACCCCCATGAGACTAGGTATCTTTACCGGGCTAGTCCAAAAGTGAATGTGTGGTGCGGAATCATGTTTGATCAATTAATTGGGCCATTTTTCTTCAACGAGGCAACAATTAATGCAGATGTTTACCTTGACTTTCTGACCTACAGCCAACGATTATCTTCCAGCAAGATGGTGCACCGCCACATTGGGGACGCCATGTTCGTCAGTTCCTCAATCAAACATTTCCATACCGATGGATCAGAAGGGATGGACCAATTCCCCTGCCACCACGTTCATCCTCTTAAACGTTTTTTATGGGGTTATGTAAAAGATATAGTGTACTGAACAAAGGTACGTGACATTGCTGACATAAAAAAAGGATTCGGAATGTCATTGCCACCATTGATGGACCTATGCTACAGTGAACATGGCAAGAAATAGAGTACCGACTTGATGTCCTTCGTGGTATATATATATATATATATACCATATAATGACTTCTGTACAGTATCACTTCATTTCTGTTTGTTTTGCAACATGCACAATGGGCCGCCCGGCATTTACAAATGCCTGAGTAATAATGGTCTAAGAGAGTCATTCTTGTTACACGATACGATTGGGTCACCGGATCACGTCCTAACTAGCTCGCAGAAACAATTTGTGACTTGGCTGATTTACTAAACACTAAAGAAAATTTCATAAATAGTAGAATAATATTTCATTTTTTTCCAAATCAATAGATACATTTAAAGTTCCTGCCCAAATATTTTTAAAAAGTAATGGATCCAGAAACAAAAATAAGGTATGTTATAATATGTTAAACTAAAGTATGTTTATAATTGATTTGATATAGAAATGATGAAATAACAACAGGTCACTTAAAGGGAACATTTTCACAATTCTTAATAAAATGTATTCGCTTTCAATTATTGTTATTTCCAGTTTCAGGTTCATAAATTAAACGAACTTGAATTGGCCGGACTGCGTTATAAGCAAATTATCCGACTATGTTAAGGTAAATTTAATTTAAAAATAACAAAAGAAAAGCTTAGCATTGTCTTCACAATGTAAAAAATATTAAGACAATAGCAAAGCATTCGGTCACCAACTGCAAAACTTAGATTTCCATACTCAGCCTACTTCTTATAGAACAAAGACTTTCAAAGAATAAAGTTTTGAAGAAATCGAAAAACAAGCATTACATTGGAATATGTTAATGCCAGGAAATTTCTAATACAATAAACATTTTATGCATTGCAATATTAACACATTAACGGAAGGCTTTGTTTATTGCAGTTGATAGAAAGTTCATGGAAACTAGAAAAACTATCTATATATTTATACAACTGAATAAATTTGAAACTTACCTCTTAATGCAACTCCATTTTCTAAAAGAACACCATATTTTTTGGAAATTTCATGACTTTTATCAGCAAGCATATCTATTTGCATGGGGCCAAGCCCACCCTGCTTGCGAGGAGTATTAATCCATGCCAAATGCGTAAACTGCGAATCAGTAGATGCAGCGACAACCTAGAAAACAACGTAAGAAAAATTTATGCTAAAAAACTTACTTCACAACCAATTTTCCTGAATTCATCTGCTCTATCATTGAATGCTGTAATCTCAGTAGGACACACAAATGTAAAATCCATTGGATAAAAAAACAAAACAAGATATTTGCCTTTGTAATCTTTCAGTTGAATGTCAACAAAAGCCCCATTTCGAACGGCGGTGGTACAAAAATCTGGTGCTGGTTTTTGAACAGACACTTCAGACATAATTTAGATTAAGAAATTACCACACCAGGCGATCGAGTGAATTTGAATTTACAAAATGCACAAATTACAATATACCAATATTTAAACCAATCAAAGATGTCAATTTGGAATTATCTTTAAAACTTAAGATTAAATATTTTTTTAAAAATGCTTCATTTAGGTCAAATACTTTAGAAATAAGTGCTAAATGTTGCAAAAATCAGAATAATTGAAAAAGCAATATTCACTATTTGATTATTCAAAAAGTACATATTTAAATTCATATTTGAGTCTTTTCATTATTCATATTTGAATTTGCCTACTTGAGATTTTCCCAATTCTGGATATTAAAAGTTCTTGCTACTGTAATATAGCAAATACATAATAATGTTGGAAACTTTGAAATATGTATATATTTGGAGTCAATATTAAAAAAGCAAAGTGTTGAAGTATGTTACAATGAGGTACATAGCTAATAACATAATAGATCAATGTGGTACTAAATTGATAATTAAGCATAATTCATAGTTTTCAAAATTTCTTATTGTGTATCATCCCCAAAAATATTAAATTTATTTTCATTTATTTCTTTTATTTTCTTATGTAATTGTTATAACTGATAATTATAGCATATGAAACTGATCTGCAAATAATTTTGGTAAAGTTTTAAGGGCAAAGTGAACATATTTCTGTCCTAGCAGGGCTTTTGAACAGGGTTTTAGATGCTAGTTTGAGTTACTTGGAATGAATTTGAGTTTTTACATTTTGAGTTTGAGTATTTTTTAAAGAAAATTCCAAGTTTAATTGAGTTTTTTCTAATTCCAAGTTTCTTATGGTAAAACATTTATTTTACAATAATTCTAAGCTAAAAATAGTTATTTGCAATTGCTAAAAAAAGTGAAATTTCAATTATTTTAATTTTTACAGCATTTTTGAGTGAATTTTTGATCAAGTTTGAGTTTGACTTTTGATGATTTCATTTCCTAGTTTTTCTGATAAAGTTTTACAAGCTTACTTGAGCTTGAGTTCTTAGCATTCTGAGTACTCAAGAACCCTGCTTTCAAGTAATTGGAATGCTAAGAACTTGAACTTGAATAAGCTCACAACACTTGATCAAAAAACTTAAAAGAGAAATAATGAAAACTCAAAATACAATAAAAATTGAAAAAATTTCAATTTAAGTTTTTTATCAAACACAAATAATAATATTTCAGCTAACAGAATTTGAAATTATTATAAAATAAATTTTACTTTATTCTAAGAACTTGAAATTAGAAAAAACTTGATAGAACTTTGGATTATTTTCAAAAAACTACTCAAGCTTGAACTCAGAATAAAAAAACCACAACCTCAGACCAAGTAACTTGAACTCAAAATAAAAACCCTGGTCATGGCCATGGTTTTGAGTACTCAGAATGTTAAGAACTTGAACTCAAATAAGCTCATGAAATTCTATCAGAAAAACTCAGAAGAGAGAAATCATCAAAATTTGAACTTGAACTCAATTGAAAATCCACTAAAAATACCATAAAAATGGAAATATTTTAAATTTGAGTTTTTATATCATACAAAAATAATTATATTTTAGCTAAAAAAACGTAGAATGATTGTAAAATAAATTTTATCTTATTGTAAGAAACTCAGAATTAAAGAAAACTTGTTCAAACTTGGAATTGTCTTGAAAAAAATACTTAAACTTGAGCTTGAAACCTAAAAACTTGAACTTAGACTGAGTAACTTGAAATTGACAAAAACTCTGGAATTGGCAGAAAACTTAGACTCTGCAAATTCATAAGTTTTTCCTAAGAAATTAATAGAAGTAGTTTCTGTTTGAATTTCAAATTTAAATAAATCATGATAATGAACTTCAAATCAGGAGCACTCTAAATGTCTTCTAAATAACAGGAGGCAATTTGTTAGAATAATGCAGTTTCAGTAAAAGGCTGATTGGCAATAATTACATTAAAACAGTAAATATGTAAATTTTTTTTAAAAAGTTACAATGTAATTTATCAAGAATACTTAAAGAAGTTTTTGTAATTTTTTCACACAATTTCTTTTTAAATTACTGAAATTCATTGTATTTGTAAGACCTTTTAAAAACAATTAGGTATTCAGCAACATGTTGGGCTAACTTTTTTGACAGAAATACAGTTAACATAATCCAATATAAAAGAAAATGATTTGCAAAGAACTTCACTGCAATCAATGTCTATTTGCTTAAAGATGGCATAACAGGCTTGCACAGAAAAAATAATTCATCAGATAGTAATGATAATCTTCCATGATGTATCAAATCTGTAAAACTGGAATTACTGGATTCCTGAGATCTTTGAGGCAATTTTTTGAGAAAGTCTTACATAGCCTGAAATGTGAAGTAAACAACTAACCTATTGTAGAGTAACTCAGGGCCCTATTTTTTGATTTTATTTTATGTGGCACTTTGAAAATAGTGTTAGGTCCTCATTTGATGATTAGGTGCTATAAATTTGTATCAATTTTTTTAATCAAATTTGTCACATTTTTTAGTGTAGTTATTTGATAGAATTATTATTTGTCCCATCAGTTTAAATTATGTGTGATTACTTGTTTTAACTTTGCAAGGGAAATTGTGTTTAAAACTGTAAACAGTATCCAGGCAATAATTTACAGATTTTGTAAAAAATATCTGAGCCCACTGTAGCAAAGCACACAGTAAATTTGTCTTCATTCAACTGAATTTGATCTTTTTCACTTTTATTATCTAGTAATCCCTTTTAGATTTATCAACAAGGATTTGGTTATGACAAGTATTGCTTAAGATCTGTCAACAATTCAGGAGGAAACTGCACTGGGTCTGGGGCACCAAATAGCTCCTTAAAAGTGACAGCCTGAATTGTGGTCACTTTAGGTTATGATTACATGTAGGGAATAACAACTTTTCATTTGATTGATTTGTACATGCATGTAATATAAACACACTGCAAATATACTATGGCATTGGTGAATGTGAATGCACCACAATTATGTGCCTGTTATTTATTATTTATTTACATGAGCTGAGATAAGAGAACTCTGAGATAAATTGTTTATTGAGCTAGAAATTAATACTTGAGACATGCAATTAGCACCTTGGCAAGTAAGGATGGATTCATGGATGTGGCTTTGGTGTGATGCCATGTGAATTGGTCACTGCTGGAGTTCTATATGGAATTCTGTATTTATTAAGCAAATAAGTGAACCACCAAAGTTTCTTTCTTTTGTTTGAATGTTGGTCACTCTCTGCTATTGTAAACTTTCCAACCTTCAATCTTAACTCTTGAGTTTCCCAGTACTGCTAGAGTTGCTGGAGTTCCCCCATGATTCTACATGGTGACCCTGACGTGATGCTGGACAAATTAGGGTGTCAGTTTAACTCTCTACTCTATTCTGTTGAAGTTACAAAAGTGGTCATCTGATCTTGCCTGGTGATTGTAACATAGTGCTAAGCTGTTACTGTTTCTATATTATATTTGGTCTTGTTCTTTCTCTTTGGTGTGAGCCAGCTGGGATAGTTGTTTCCCCTGGCTGTGAATTGATTTCACAACCAATTGATGTGTAACTTTGCCTCTTATGTTAATTTTACACTACAGTTCTGTGCTTTGAAGCTGTCACCAAACTTCAACATTGTTTTTACTCATTTTTGTTGTTACTTTGTTGTTGCCTCATTCTTCTAGAATTTGGATTTATTACTGTATCCCACACTGTGCTGTCTACTGTTACTAGTTTTTGTTTCTCTGAACCCAGTTGGAATTTCTCTTGATTTGTTGGAATTGTTTTTCTGAATTTTCTTGCTTTTTCTGAATTGATTTTAGTAGTTTGTCTCATAATAGGCCTCCCACTCAGGGTTTCCACAGTGTGAGAGCTAGCAGCCTGAATGTTGCTCCTCACACCACTGGGATTAATTCACTTGTTTCTCCTTTGTCTTTTGATCCCTATTGCATTCTCACACAGACACTACCATATCTGGAGCCTCGAAACACTGAGATTGATCAGCTCTGAGCTGCCCTTGCAGAACAAACCAGTAGACATCTTGCTTGTGAGCAACACCTAGATTCACTTCAAGGTGAGATGCAAGAACAGGCTCATGATGCTCAATTGAGAGAGAGAAGTTTCATTGATTCAATCAATGCCTTGGAAATTCAACTCCAAGGCAGAGTAGCCCACCTTGTTCTTTACTCTCCCAGTCTATATTTTCTAAGTATGTAACTCACAGTGTTTTACAAGATGTTTTGGACACCTTCTCCAAACGCCTTTCTGAACAACTTTCTGAAATGATTTCTGCTCACCTTCTGAGCAGCTCCATCATTGCCACATCTACACCATTGACGCCTCAATTTGTTATCCCTGTCACTTCATTTACAACTGGAGAGCCCACCTTTATGCAGTCATCTTTGACTCAAGTTTCTACACTAACCACAGTTGCCACTCCAATTCCATATGTGCTGAGTGTGAACATTTCACCTCCTGCACCTGTGAATACTTGTGTTACCCCAATGTTGTAACTCCAATTACTCCTCCACTGTCATGTGATCTTTCTATGTCTGCTCTGAAGCATGGACTATGCTTTACCCAATCAATCCTACCTACAACTGCTGTGGGAAATGAAACCACTAACTTATTTAATCATCATCCTATATTGCCTAAGTTCACTGGAAAGATTGATGAAATTTCACAGTCTTTGAATTAACCATGCTGCAGTACAAGGCCACTCAGGATGCTGCTGTTGCTCAATTTCCTACATACCTTCAAGATATTGCATACAACCAATACATGATGTTGGATCAGGACATGAAGACTAAATACCAACTTCTCATCTGTTATTTTGAAGACCATTACAAGGCGCCTCACATTAAGCATCAATATAAGACACTATTATGTGACCTTTTTCAAGAAGGGTGATGACGTCTGTACATATATCACTCAGGTGGAAAGGCTGTTCTGTTTGAGCAAGCTCACCCTCAAATATTTGAAGCATGATCTTTTTTCATACATTTGTCAGGGATTTCCACCCAACATTCATAGTCACCTTGAATTCAAGTATGATCCTAAAGACAATCTCAATCTGATAATTTGTTAAGCTATTAGCATTGTGTACATGCTGCACAATACCACTTGTATTGACAAGGATGCAGGAGATCTTAAAGCAGGTTCTTCTTTGTTGCAGAAACCCCCTACATCCTCAAGCACTGTTGCTTCCACAGTGAAGATAGAACTTGAACAGACTAGTTGTTTCTGTTGTGGCCAGAAAGGCCATACAAAGTCTCAATGCCACACTTTAATTCGTTTAGTCACTGATGGAGAAGGCTTCATCATTGATGAGCCCAGAGTCAGAGAGTGTCCTCCTGACATACCTGTCAGCTCTGTTGCTCAGTTAAACTAGTTGGAGCACTGCCTCCTAGAAAACATGCACACAATGTTCTGGTAATCACTTCACTGTTGCATACTAATGTTATCCCCGTAGATATAAATGGATCTCTGATTAATGTCACCATTGATACCAGGGCCACAGCCTCAAACATTAGTGACTCCTGTTGCTCCAAGTTATGTTTGTCCTGAAATGATTTACTTCCATCTACTGCACATCTGTTGGATGCCTCCAGGAACTCATTATCTTTGAAAAGTCACATACTGAACCTGGAACTACGCATTCAGCAGGAACTGTTCATTGTTGATTTGATTGTTATAGATACCTGCAACCAGATGCTCCCATATGATATAATTATGGGTAATGACTTCCTTGAGCAGAACTCATGTGTTATTGATTACAGGAAAAACTTGATTTCCATCTGTGAAGGCAAACACCAGCAGGAGCTCACTACCTGTTCCAGAGCAGGATATCTCTTTAAGTTTTTCCAAGAGTGTAATTGTTGAGCGTCATCATTGGTGACATGTTCCTGTCACCACTGACTCTGCATACACTGGTGATGTTATGGTTTCTGGATTCAAGGGGAAGCATTTCTGTAGAGTCAACTTCTCCCCTGATCTCTACACATCTCTAAAGGAAGAACATATGTTACTATTCTAAATAGTTCTAATTTATTGGTTAAGTTAGACCCTTCTCAACTGAAAATTATTGCAACTCGAGTCCATCTGGAATTTCAGGCTGCCACCTATCTACTGATATTAACTGCTATTCATGATCTGGCTAGAGCCAAGCAATCCTGTCCAGATCCCTCTTGTTAACAAATGGACTCATCCACATCTTAGCTCTCAAGATCATGAGTCACTTTCTCACCTGCTTTGGCAACATCATGAGGTTTTCAATTACAGCTCAATCAGCATTGGCCAGGCTGTTTGCAAACAACACTCTATTGTATCAAAGAACAATCATCCAATTCGCCTGCCTGTTAGGAGGGTACCAGAAATCCTCTGAGAAGAGTATGAAAAGATTCTGAGCAATCATATAGAAATTGGCATCATTCAGGCTAGCAACAGCTCTTATGCAGCACCCTCCATCTTTATTCAAAAAGGCGACAAGTACTGCCTCCATGTGGACTTCAGGAAGCTTAATGATGTCACAGTAAAGGATGCATATCCACTTCTGTGCATCAAGGATCTTCTCTATGATGCTAGTCAGTATAAGTTGTTCAGCTGCCTCAACTTGTGCAAAGCATGTTGGCAGGTGCCAATGAAGCCTGCTGATATTTTGAAGACTGCCTTCATTATGCCTCTTTGAGTGGAAATGCATGGGCTCTGCAACACTCCAGTGACTTTTCAACACTATGTCACCCACGTTCTCAGAAAAGGCACTAATGTACTCAAGCCAGGCATAACGACCAACATGGATGACAACCTTGTCACTGGCAACAACTTCTCTGAGCATCTGGAAAGGCTTGGACACACTCTTAATCTTTTATATGAATCTGGTCTCCAAGTTAATGGAAACAAGTGTTCCCTTTTACAGCCACGTGTTACTTTTCTTGGGAGAATCATTGAACCTGGTCATATTTCTATCAAGACAGATGCTAAAGATCACTTTGATAAAATTGAAACTCATTGCTCTCAGAATTAGCTAATAAAACCAAGTGTATCTCTAACCTGTTACAGTGCAGTATTGAATTTAAGTGGACTTGGGCAGAGCAAGAGGAGCTCAATGCCATCAAGGGAGAACTAAGAAAGATTCCTAGTTTGAACACACCCAATTACTCAAAAGAGTTCATTATTGACTCAATGCCAGTTCTGTTGCAATTAGTGGCATGCTCAGCCAAGTCATTGATGGAAGAGAATGCCTGATTCAGTATTTCAGCTGCAAGCTCCAAAAACCTGAGCAGAATTACAGTGCTACAAAATCTGAAATGTTAGTGCTAGTGGAAAGTTTAAAGAAATTTCACTTATTGTTCTTGGTCATCACTTTACTGTGCAAATGGATAACTCTGCACTAGCCTGGCTGAAGAAATTTTCTGGGGACAAGTCCAACATTGTTGCCATTGGATTGAATACTTGAATGATTTTACATTGTCTATTAAGCACTGTCCAGGGAGACTTCATAATAACGCAGACTATTGGACCACTCCCCTAGCTATGAGCGTGATCTCTAAAAACCTCAAGGAGAAAAGACACTGTTTGGATTCATCCCTCTCACCAATTATGAGTGCCTTCCCAAGATCAATGCAGATTGCCATGGCAATGCGGAGATTTTGCACTACCAATGCCAAGATAAGGTGCTAAGTGAGATCATAGTGAAATTGAAGAACACTAATTACATCCTCAGTCCTGTTGCCAACAGATACTTTCAGCAATACTACTGGAAACAGACAGAGGCTGGCCTGCTTTATGATTGAAGTCAAAGCAGTCAGTTAGCTGTAGCTGAGTATTTCTAAAGATATCTGGTGCAGAAGATCCATGAAAAGGGCCACTTAGGCATTATACAAACAGAGTCACAGTACAAGATGTGATTGATAAATGTACTACTTTTTTATTATGAGGAACCAGGCACTTCTCAGAGCAGTGAGCTGTGCTTCACAGCAGAGCTGCAGAACACATGAATGTGAATGAAGTTGTGCACATGGCCATCAAGAAGCTCTCCCATGATGAAGAGGGGTACCAGTATCTTTTTGTACTTATTGATCATTTTACCAAGTATGCCTGACTCATCCCCCTCAACAGCACCACCACCAAGGTTATTGAGAGAAAGTGGTGAAAGAATGGATCCTTAAGTTTGGGCCCATGGAATGCCTGATTTCTAATCGTGGTCCCCAGTTTGATAACCACCTTATAGAGACTCTAATGAAAGAACTTGAAACACTCCACAAGTTCACTACCATGTATCACCCACAGTTGAACAGATTTGGGAAAGGCTTAACTGTACAGTCATTAAGCTAATTTGAGTCACTCTTGCCCAAGCAGTGGGCCAGAACTGGAAATGTGTCATCAAAGCAGTAGAATAATTTTACAACACTGCAGTTCATTCTACTACAAAGGTCAGCCCTTTTAAGGTTATGTTTGCTGCTAAGCAAGCACCACTTTTTCTGTTATGTTTCCTGATTACAATGAACCTACATTGAAGACATTTTTGAATCAAAGGTACATGAGTTCCAAGAAGTACACTTAACTATCTGTAGAAATACTAATCAATCTGTTATCCACCAACAGTGGAATTTCAATTGTAAATTGTATGGCAAGCCTCATAAGCTTGTCAACAGAGACTTTGCCTATTTTCCTTGCAAAATCACTGATGCTAATCAAGTACAGAAACTTGCTACTAACTGGCAAAACCCTGTTCACTATAACCAAAGTGTTAGATCATCATAAATATTTATTAAGTAATGGCAGAGTTGCCCATTTCCAATGACTCAAGAGCACTGTTAAAGATATTAGTAATGTCATCATTGACCCCAATAGTGAATTTTCACTTGTTTATGATGGAGGAAATGAACTTGAAACTTATATTAACCTCCCTGAATGTGAGGAAGATGACCTCCCTAGTTATAGTACGTCAGCATCCTGTCATGGTCGCCGTGTAGAATCGTGGGCTGGTAGGGTAACTTAACTAGAAACTTAATTGACTCTGCAGAAGGTTTAAATAGCGTTTACAATCCAGCCATGATTCTGAGAAACAGAATAACATAGAACGTATAACTTATAGATGTAACATTGGTAATTCATCCAAGTAACAAAACTACTTTAGGTAAGATCCAAGATGACCAATTCCTATGGCTTCCAGCCAAAGCAGAGCATCCAAGAGTAAAGTGCTTAACCTATTGACTGGTGCTACCACTTTTTAATTTCTATCTCACATCAGAAAATACAAACTCTCATTTTCATTGTTATCTCTCAGATCACTATTAAATAATCTGTAATTGCTAGATATTCATGCTAGCCAATGGCATGGTATCATCACAGTGTTAGGTTGTATAAGTGCATGTACTTGTTGAATTATGAAGGAGAGGTTTATTATTTCCCTATACATAACCATATACATAACTTAATGGGTCCACAATTCGGACTGGATAATCAACAGACCTCCAGAAGCAACTTGTCGCCCCATGCTAGTGAAAGCACTTCCGAATTGTCGCTGATCTTATGCAATAAGTTTCATAAAGATATTAAATAAAAAATACAATGGTAAAGATGGCAGTTGAGAGTAGATAAAATCTATTAAGCTATCACTACATTTCTCTCAGGTTTTATACAAAAGTTTTGTTCTTACCTGCCTTTGTTTACAAAATCATTAGTCTACATAGCTTAAACATGATCAATATTTCTTCCCTCGTAAAATTCAATTTGAGCAATAATAAGCACCACTGAGGGGACATCAAATTTACAACAGCAACCTGAGATCAAAAATAATGTTAATGTCATGGTGACGTAACAATGCAGAATAAATTTTAAAGAATAAAATTGACAAAAGTCCCTGAGCAACTCTACAGTAGCAACATTACTGCTACTCATATTTATTTACATGAGCTGAGATAACAGAACTCTGAGATAAATTGTTTATTGAGCTAGAAATTACTACCTGAGAAATGCAATTAGCACCTTGGCAAGTAGGAATGGCTTTGGTGTGATGCCATGTGAATTGGTCACTGCTGAAGTTCTTTTTGGAATGGAATTTCTTTATTTGTTAGGCAAAAATCAGTTAACCACCAATGTATGTTTTCTGTTGGAATGTGGGTCACTCTTTGCTATGGTAGACTTTGCAACCTCTGATCTTAACTCTTCAGTTTCCCAGTACTGCTAGAGTAGCTGGGGCTCTGCTGTGATTCTACACTATTCATTACTGAATTCAAGCTATTCACAAATTATTGTAGAGTCACTCAGGGACTTTCTCATGTTTATCTTTATTATTGATTTTATCATTTTTTCATCCTTTTGATTTTACTATTTCTCTACTATTTCATCCTCTGGATGATGTAGCAGTCCCCTCAATTACTTAGCACATGTCATTGCTCAATTAAATTTGCAAAGGAAATGAATGGTAAATTGTAAACAAAGTGCAGGTAATGATTCAAAGCTTGTATAAATATTGATCATTGTGTAAAAATAATCAACAGACCTCATGAAGCAACTTGTCGCCCCATGCTAGTGAAAGCACTCCCAAATTGTCGCTGATCTTAGGCAATTACTTTCATAAAGAAAATAAATAAAAAATACAATGGTAAAGACAGCAGTTGAGAGTAGATAAAATCTATTAAATGATTGCTACATTTCTCTCAGGTTTTATACAAAAGTTTTGTTCTTACCTGCCTTTGTTTACAAAATCATTAGTCTACGTAGCTTAAACATGATCAATATTTCTTCCCTCGTAAAATTCAATTTGAGCAATAATAAGCACCACCAAGGGGACATCAAATTAACAAAAGCAACCTGAGATAAAAAATAATGTTGACATCATGGTGACATAACAATACAGAATAAATTTTAAAGAATAAAATCGACAAAAGTCCCTGAGTGACTCTACACGCCCCCCCCCTTGCTCAAATTAATTTTCAGATAGCAGTTGAAGGGCTGGCCCAGACACAATGTTTTGGGTGGCCACTATCATCTTCATCACTAGATCACCATCCCATGTTTGGACTTCAGCATAGTGTGCCTCTCGTGTGATCTGCATTAGTACTTCTTGTTGAGTTACTACTTTGTCCTTAAGTCACAGAAATTTGATAGTTGGCATCCAGTTACTGATGGGACAATTCCTCCTAAGGTTATTCAACTGCCTTGTAAATGTATAATAAAACCATTCATAAAGCCAAAGACCCTTGAGGGCAATCATTAACGTCATCATTGCGTTGGTGTCAGACTTATGGGCGTCTTCCACACTAATCTCAGTATCTGGGTAGAAATGTATAAATACCTGTCTCAGGGACCCCATACTAGTTGCGTGATCAATAAATAGCAAGCAGTATTCTTGGACTTGACTAAGTGTCATCTGCTCTGGGTCAGACACATTAGCTCTTATCATCATAATGATCTCTATCATCTTTGTAACATCGTAGTACCAAGTAACGGTTTCAACATTGTTCACCCACATCAAATCACCAGCCACTTGGAAGAGAATAAGCACACAAGGCTGTAGTGTGGCGAGTTTTTCCTGGATCACTTGCAATTGCATATGGATTGGTAATCCACATGTAAAAATATCTGTTATGGTGAGTTTTCCTCCTGCTAGGAGTTTTTCTCTTACAACTTTGTACTCACCTGTTCTGCTGTCTTTGATTGCTTCTTGTTTACTGTTTACAAAGTTAATTCTATCAGATAGATGAGCAGCAACCTTCTTCTTTGGCTTTCTTACTTTCCATTTGGGCTGGATCAACAGGGTTTCAATCATAGGCGGCGGGATACACAAAAGATTTGAAGTTTTTATCTTCTTTTAAATCTCACTGAACTTTGCAGGGAAGGCTAAAGTGGCGGTCCTGATTGTTACCAGATAATTTATGCGGGCATCCTTGATAGTATCCCAGAACTTTCCTCGGAGTCCTTTTTGTCATAGGCATTCAATCTGTTGAGTGGAGATTTGTACGTGGGAAGTGGTACATTCTATGTCCAGAGCAACGTGTCGCCCCAGGGATTGTAGAATGACTAACTCCTCCTTGGTGAACATCTCCGTGAGGCACCATTTCATCAACGAAAGGACATCTTTATCGCAGCTGTCAACCAAAACTCTCTGCTGTACAGTAAGGTCATCGAGAAATTTGCTAGGGTCATGCTCAACCATTAGGATGCGTTTGTCTTCTGTTATGGACCACTGCAGAGTCAGCTTAGGAGAGATTGCGTTGCCTCCGAACTTTTCCAAATTTACTTTTTCAATCAAGTCCCGGATGTGGGGAGACATTTGTACTGCCAATGATGCCAATAATTCCTCCTCTTAAAAAAATTGCTCTGGCGTCCGCATCACCTGGTCAAAGATGGTGATGGGAATAATCTTACCTTCTTTATTGACGTGCCTGGCTGACTCAATGAATTGGCCATACCTGCATTTGGGATACTTCATTTGCTGCATGCTGAAAAAGGCTTTGTTTTTACTGTGGATGTCATACTTGATGACTTGATCAAGGAATTTGTGCGTTGATCCAGGCAGTCACTCTACAAATCGTCTAGTGCTCAGAGGAGCATTATCTGAGTGAAAGATAGCGAATTTAGTTTCGGTGGTTGTGCCCCACATGTATTTTTTAACTGTGTCAGAAAAAATATTTATGTCTGATGGACAAATTCCAAGTTGATTGCTAGTTAACATGATCAACATCTTGCCTGTAACACTGCTCGCCCCCACCAGTCAGGCATAATATTTTTCAAACTTGTCCATAGGCCGTTTTGTTTTTTCCAGGAGAGGAGGGAGGACTACACTTGTAAAGTAGCCAATTCTTCACCTTCCATGACAGTGGGCAAACAGCTAACTCGTGAATTGTTGTCTTTGTGAGGGATGACCTCTTTTCATGTGACATAGGTATCTGTAAGTGAGGCTCCTTTGTGAGGTATATGGCGAGAATCCAAATAGCTCCTCTGGCATATATGTCTGGTAAATTTTTCTCTGCAAAGAGGCATTCCTTAAAATTCTTTTTATTTTGTGTATTGTAGGAGACTTTGATGTCTTGAAGAGTTCTTTCCACTGATGAGTGGTAATTTTGTGATGGACTGGATATATCAAGGCGGGGCCAATCGGACTCAGGGTTAAAGTCTGCCTTCAGGTCAGACCATATGGTTTGAATCTCACATAATAGCTGGTTACTTTGAGCGAACATGAAGCTTACTCTCATTTTGGTTATTATTACTAGTGATGGAGTGTTGGGGTCCGTCACTTCCAAGGTTTGTGATTGTAGCAGAACATCAATGATCAATTTCTGATTGACGGCCAGATGGTGGGAAGGTACTCACTGGCACAAAAGTAGATCCGTATAAATGAGCCTAGTGATGGGGAGGTGACTCATTGAATGCGATGATATCAGAGTGTAGTCTTCTTTGGACAGTATCAGAAAATTTTCCATGTGAAAATGCAAGTTCTCTATTGGTTCCAGTATGTTAGTCTTGTACTCACTGCGGACTATCATTATCAGACGTATGCCCTTGACTTTAGCAATGTGGTAAGCAATCTTGATCTGCTCCATGATATCCTCTGTTTGTATCTCAGTTATTCGTAGAAAATAGATAAACAGGAGATTTTGAAAATCGATGTTGACGCACTTGAAGCTGTTGATCGTTTTACCACTATTTAAAAACTGACACAAGTTATAAATATTAAAGTCATCATAGAAAAAGGTGTGTACAGTGCTGCGCCAATACAGACGACTCAAACTTTCCATCATTCTGGAGTCGTAGCCAATGATCATATTAATTTTGGGGTGATGGGAGGCATCTATGACAAATGGAATAATGTCTATAGAGCAATTCATGTCACGTCCATTGTATGTGCAGCAGAGCTGATCTTTCATCTTGTCGGATATATTGTCACGGATGATGGCTGTAGCTTTTCTCATGGCAATGTAGTAAGGGTGAAGGGTTTCATCACCAACTCTTGAGATTCTTCTTCTTCTTTCTTCTGTCTTCTGAGATCTCACAGTAGAAGTTGCAGTGGAAGAGGTCGAGGGGGCTATCAAGTCGCTCTTTTGGGGGTATTTACAAGTTGTAAAGCACTAAAAGGTACTCTAGAATTATCAGTTTGTAAGGTAGGTGTGGCCAGCTCCTCTCACGCATGTGGGGAAACGTGTCTCTCCACGTAGGGGTGAGATGTGGAGGGCGTCATGGGAAATGCTGTCTGCTCTCCAAGTTGTGGAGCAATGTGTTGCCCACACGGAATCAGACTCTGCTCAGCACCATCCTGACGTCCTCTTTTCCTTGCGTGTGCCTCAGCAAGCAGAGATACATGTCTCTCACGCCTAGGTGAGGCGTCTTGTCTAGGTCTGCTATCCTCCATCCTTCTTCTCACTTGGCGGCAGGATGGTGGAGCTGGCGACTCTCATTTTTGATTTAGCTTGTTCATTCCTAAATGGAGTTATAAGATTTAAATCCCAAATATTGGGATCATAAGCGTGAGTAGTTCTCACCCTTCTCCGGGGGAGCATACGTGTTTCTAAGGTATCAGAATTAATATTCTCACAACTGTACTCAGTGTTGGAAAATTCATCCTCTGAAAAATTAGTTAAATTATCATATTTTTCATATACATTGACACCATTGTCTACTAACGTGAATTCGTTATTATCATCTATTATCACATGCTCTATATCTTTCATTGCTTGTTTGAGCCTTTGAAAATGTCGCCGCGTTTATGCTGCTCACTGTACATCTTTTTATTAAAGGTTTTCTTTTGTCTTATACTAGACTGATTCGTATTATGACAGATTGTCAAGTGAATTTGTTGCATATCATTAATTAGTCTATTCACATAGCTTTCCACACTGTTGTCAGCGTACTTTGGGAACATCATTGCCAAGGACGTAGCAGCCTCGTGACTGGACATGGCTTTGAAGGGGCTCACGCCAGTGGTTGTATGAACTGATGTGTTGTAAAAGTACTCGTCACATTCTATAATTCGCCTCCATTGCTTCCCTGCAGTTTGGGATAATGCTACCTGAATCAATTTTATAAGGGTTCAGTTTAACCATTCCACCAATCCATTTGCTTGATGATGGTAAGTGGTGGTCAGTTCGTGGACCACTTCTGGTTCTTTCATTAGAGCTCGTAAAAGATTACTTGCAAACTGAGGACCTCTATTGGAAACTAATTTTCTCATGGGTCCATATTTTAAGATCCATTCTTTAATTATTTTGTCGGCAACTTTTCTGCAGTTGTGCTACTTAAAGGAATTATGTGGGCGAATTTGGTAAAGTGGTCTACCATCATGAGTAGATACTGAAAACCCTCGTCATCTTTTGATAATTGTTCGAGATCGACATGCACTAACTCATTAGGGCTTTCTGCAGCCTGCAATTCCAACTCAGCTCTTTGTTGAGGAAAGTGATTGATGTTGTTGAGTAAGCACTTTTTGCATTTATCAATGACATCTGTTACGGTAGCTTGTATTCCAGTGGTGACGTATCTGGAGTTAAAGGTTTTCTCAGTCTGGAGGATGCCCAGGTGACCTCTCTCATGGACTCTATGTATGAGATCCCTTTTAAAATACTCAGGAATAGCAAGTTGATTGTTGTGTTTGCTTTTAGCATACAATAAACCATTATTGTTTAAGTGCCAGCTGTAACGATTGAAATAACAATTCACTTCCAGAGACGTGGGGAAGTACAGATCTTTCATCCTTTTCATTATTTGGTCCAATATCCAGTCACAGTGTTGATAGCAAACTATTTCCTCTTCAGAAATTTCCTCTTTCATAAGGATGGCAAGGATGGGTTTTCCATTTCTATCTGCATTGATCTTGGGTATCAGTTGATACTCAGTGTGGGGGATGAATGAAAAAGGAACCTTCTCCCCATTTGGTTTCTTGAGATTTCGTTCATAACTCAGCAATGCAGTCTAATAGTCAGCGTTCAGGTGGAGTCTGCCCAGGCAATGTTTGATCGTGAATGAAAAATCATTTAAGTACTCTATCCAGCGGCAACTATGTTCAATTTGTGGCCGCTAAATTTTTTCAGCCAGGCGAGAGCGCTGTTGTCGGTTCTCATGGTGAACTTACAGCCAAGTATGAAGTAGCAAAATTTCTTCAGTGATTTGACTAAAGCAAGCATCTCACACTTGGTCTCACCATAGTTTCTCTCTGAAGCCCTGAGTTTTCGACTAAAATACTGAACAGGACTCTCTACTCTGTTGATGTCTTGGCTCAATATCCCACTAATAGCAACAGTACTTGCATCACAATCAACTATAAAATCCTTAGAGTAGTCAGGAGTATTCAAGGATGGTATCTTTTTGAGCTCATTCTTGATGCCGTCAAGAGCCTCTTGCTCCTGCCATGTCCACTTGAAATCTACAGACTTTTTTTAATAAATTCAAGATAGTTTTTGTTTTCTCAGCAAGGTCCAGGATAAACATTCCATAGTAATTAAGGAAACCCATCAATTGCTGCACGTCTTGGCAGCTTTATGGCATTTCAATCTTTTCCAAGAAATCTTTAGCATTGTTCTTTATAGAGATCTTGCCTGGTTCAACAACTCGGCCAAGAAAAATTACCTTTGTCTGGGCTAATGAGCATTTCATTCCATTGACTTTCAATCCTGCCTTCTGCAATAGATCTAATGTACGACTGAGTTTAGTTAGATGTTCCTCAAAAGTATTGCTAGCAACCAAGATATCATCTATGTAGGCTGATATGCCTGGTTTGAGAAGGTTAGCATCATCTTTGAGAACCTTAGTTACTTAGCGCTGGAAGGTAGCTGGTGCATTACATAGGCCAAAGGCCATATACTTCCACTCATACAACCTGTAAGGGGTGATGAAGGCTGTTTTAGGGATGTCAGCAGGGCGCATTGGTACCTGCCAGTAAGCTTTGCACAAATTGAGGCATGAAAAGAATTTATATTTGCTGGCGTCATAGAGGAGGTCTTCGATCCTCAGTAAAGGATATGCATCCTTAATTGTTATGTCATTAAGCTTTCTGAAGTTGATGCACAGCCGATACTTCTTGCCTTGTTGAATTGACATGGTAGGAGCAGCATAGGGGCTGTTGCTTCCCTGTATGATGCCACTCTCAATTAAATTGCTGAGGATTTTTTCATACTCTGGCTTTAAATTTTCGGGAACACGGCACACTGGTAGCCTGATAGGTCTATCATTCTTCAATTCAATCGTGTGTTCTTTGCCTACTGCTTGGTCTATGCTAATTGTTCCGTAATTAAACACGTCGTGTTTACTATGAAGTAAGGAGACTAATGACTTTCACTCTCTCATATTGAGATGAGGATGGGAGTTATCAGTAACTGCAGGTACTTTAATTGGATTTACAGGCTCTCCCAAATCATGAACTGCAGTACATATTGGTAGACAGGTGACAGGGATGTTTTCATCTTTGACTGGCACTCCTACTAATTGCAATTGAGAAACTCCAATCTTGACAGGAGAATTTGCTCCATTTAGAACAGTAACATGTTTTTTTCCTTTTGTCACTCTGCATAAATCTGGCGAAAAAGAGATTCCACGCACATACTTGCCTCTCTGTCCCGAAATCATTACGTCCCCATTAATACCATCCTCAGAGTATACGGTGCTCAAGTCCAATGCTTGGGTTCGATTGATATGGGTTCTTCCAAATTAAAGATGACTTCTCTCTCAGGAATAGTAGCCAATTGAGTAGCTTCCTGGTCTTTAATAGCAATTGTGTTATTTTTGAAATCGATCACACAAGAGTTTCTCTCCAGGAAATCATTTCCCAGAATGAAGTCATAAGGGAGGTGATGATTTGATGTGTCGATTACCAAAAGGTCCACTTCAAATGGCTTGGCGTGAATTTTTATCAAAGCATCCCTTAACTTCCCTTTCAGAGAAAGAGAGTTTCCAGAAGCATCAATGAGTTTCGCACTGGAGGGATCCAAAGAGTCTCGATTTAAACATAACTCCTTACAGCACTCATCACTGATTATAGAAGCCGCAGCTCTGGTATCCACAGTGGCGCTAAAGATATTGCCATTCATCTTGACGGGTATTAGATTCTTCCTTATCAACTGGGTGATTACTAATATGTTTTGTGCACGTTTTCTGGGAGGCGGTGCTCCAATTAATTTAAATCCTGAGATGTAGTAGGGTGGTCGGGTTCCAAGTCAACAAGGTTGTCAACACACAACGACTCAGTAGTTGGCTGTTCTTCAATAATGAATCCTTCTCTGTCTGCAATAAGCTGCACTTTAGCCTTGCACTGGGATTTAAGATGTCCTTTTTCCCTGCAAGTGAAGCATCTTACTGAGGATAAATCAAATATTTTCTTGGTAACTGCAGGCCTCCTTGGGTTGAAGTTCTTCATACTGGACACACCTGACAAACTAGTTATATCATTGTTGATTCTTTGAGAATTCTGGAGCATGTAAACTACACTGATGGCCTTTCGGATGATCTCGTGGAGGCTATCCTCGGGGTCGCATCGAACTTCCAAATGATTTCTGATCAATGAAGGAAAACCTCGACAGATGTAAGAAAATAGATCATGTCGCGAATACTCTCTGGAGAGGCTACTCAAGCAAAACAAGCACTCGACCTGTGTTATATAATTCCAAATGTCGTCACCAAATTTGAAGGACATGTCACATAATAACGTCTTATACTGATGTTTAATGTGCGGCACTCAGTAATGATCATCAAACAAGCCAACCAACAGCTAGTAGTCAGTTTTGATGTTACGATTGAGCATCATGTATTGATTGTATGCCAATCCACTAAGATATAAGGGGAACTGCGAGACTGCTGACTCTTGTGAATTTTTATGTTGTTTCATTGTTAGCTTGAACAAGAAAAACCATTCGTTGAAAGACTGTGACACAGCGTCAATTTGCCCGGTTAATTTTGTTAAGAACAGAATGTTTGCTATATAGTTGTAGCTGTCCATTGGACTCAAGAGGAAGAATAGAATCTCAGTATCTAGGCTGATCTTTCATGCCGGCTTTTCCAGGAAGTGGACTAGTATCACTCACATGTTCCTTAAATGCAGGAACTACCACAGTGCTTACTGGGTCAGGCAATGACTGTACATACCCTGTTTGAGGGGTGGCTCCGGTTGTTAACATAGATACTTGCGTCATAGCAGACTGGGCGAACATAGGTTGACTATGGGAAGGACTGGTGGAACAAGGTACAGAAGAGGACCCTCTGAACAAAGGAGCAGCTGGATGGGGGTGGCTTGCGCCCACTAACTGAACCACTTGACTGATGATCCTCTCAGCTAATTCATCCAATGCTTCATTAAGTGCAGCATGGGTAACATATTCATCATTTCTCTGAGACAATGCCTCCTTGTGTTGATGCGAGTTGTTGACAGCACCCTTCAATTCATGAATTTGCAACTCCAGGGCAATGGTTGACTCCAGCATCTGTTGTTCCATCTGTTGGTAAGCCACATGTTGGGTGTTGATTTCAGCCTGGAGAGACTCCACTTGGCATTTGCTTTCCATCCTCAGAGCTACCTGTTAACGCTTCCTTCAAGTGATCAATTTCTGCGAGGTGCACATCAAGCTGGGGCGTTGACTGATCATTACCACTAGCATAACTGCGAGGACGAAGGGGAATCAGAGGAGCATTTTGGGTGTTCACCACATGTTGCATATTTCAATGATATGATGGGCTCATTGCACTTGCATCACTGTACAGGATGGTAGAGGCATTATGATACATCCTTTGTGTGATCAGAGTGGGAGAAGAAGGTTGGGAAAAATTAAGTAATGATCCAATGGTACAAGAGGTAACGTCCTGGTTACCAATGCTTGCACAGGGGATGCTCTGAATTGGAGAAGTCCCAAAAGTAGGAGAGTAAATAACAGTACGACTAGAATCCATTAGAACTTAGAGAGCAAAACAATAATTTCCAAAACTGACAGTGGGGAGCACTTCCACACACACAGAGACAAAACGCTACTTAAAGAGGTAACAATAACTAACAGACCAAATTGGGAAAAACAAACACGGCTGTATTTGGTAATAAATCCAATGTATTAAAGCACTAGTAAAAGTAAAACAAACAAGAAATTTAACAACTGACATCAGCCAAATAAGACACACTAAAGGCTTCGTCGCCATCCCTCAAGGGTGAGGAAGTCAATGACTACATTGATGGGTGGACTTTCTATGAAGTCTTACAGTGATCAGGGGAAACAACTATCCCAGCTAATACTCACCAAAACGCAAACCAATTAACAGCCAAACCAATGAATGAAAACAACAAGATTAAACAGTTATCACGTCAGTGTCCTGTCATGGTCAGCATGTAGAATCATGGGCTGGTAGGGGAACTTAACTAGACACTTAATTGACTCTGCAGAAGGTTTCAATAGCGTTTACAGTACAGCCATGATTCTGAGAAGCAGAATAGCACAGAACTTATAACTTATAGATGTAACATTGGTAATTCATCCAAGTAACAAAACTACTTTAGGTAAGATCCAAGATGACCAATTCCTATGGCTTCCAGCCAAAGCAGAGCATCCAAGAGTAAAGTGCTTAACCTATTGACTGGTGCTACCCTATTTGTCTCACTTGTTTAATTTCTATCTCACTTCAGAAAATACAAATGAGAGGTTTATTATTTCCTATACATAACCGTATATGTAACTTAATGAGTCCACAATTCGGACTGGATGGTCAACAGACCTCCAGAAGCAACTTGTTGCCAAGTGCTAGTGAAAGCACTCTCAAATTTTTGCTGATCTTAAGCATTAAGTTTCATAAAGATAATAAATAATTAGAAAATACAATGGTAAAGATGGCAGTTGAGAGTAGATAAAATCTATTAAGCTATCGCTACATTTCTCTCAGGTTTT
>CABFPE010000433.1:532265-555176 GCA_900660155.1 Hofstenia miamia
GATGACCAATTCCTATGGCTTCCAGCTGAAGTGGAACATCCAGAAGTAAAGTGCTTAACCTATTGACTGGTGCTACCCTATCTGTCTCACTTGCTTAATTTCTATCTCACTTCAAACATACAAACTCTCATTTTCATTGTTATCTCTCAGCTCACTATTAAATAATCTGTAATTGCCAGATATTCGTGCTAGCCAATGGCATGGTATCATCACAGTGTAAGGTTTTATAAGTGCATGTACGTGTTGAAATATGAATGAGAGGTTTATTATTTCCCTATACATAACCATATACATAACTTAATGGGTCCACAATTCGGACTGGATAATCAACAGACCTCCAGAAGCAACTTGTCGCCCCATGCTAGTGAAAGCACTTCCGAATTGTCGCTGATCTTATGCAATAAGTTTCATAAAGATATTAAATAAAAAATACAATGGTAAAGATGGCAGTTGAGAGTAGATAAAATCTATTAAGCTATCACTACATTTCTCTCAGGTTTTATACAAAAGTTTTGTTCTTACCTGCCTTTGTTTACAAAATCATTAGTCTACATAGCTTAAACATGATCAATATTTCTTCCCTCGTAAAATTCAATTTGAGCAATAATAAGCACCACTGAGGGGACATCAAATTTACAACAGCAACCTGAGATCAAAAATAATGTTAATGTCATGGTGACGTAACAATGCAGAATAAATTTTAAAGAATAAAATTGACAAAAGTCCCTGAGCAACTCTACAGTAGCAACATTACTGCTACTCATATTTATTTACATGAGCTGAGATAACAGAACTCTGAGATAAATTGTTTATTGAGCTAGAAATTACTACCTGAGAAATGCAATTAGCACCTTGGCAAGTAGGAATGGCTTTGGTGTGATGCCATGTGAATTGGTCACTGCTGAAGTTCTTTTTGGAATGGAATTTCTTTATTTGTTAGGCAAAAATCAGTTAACCACCAATGTATGTTTTCTGTTGGAATGTGGGTCACTCTCTGCTATGGTAGACTTTGCAACCTCTGATCTTAACTCTTCAGTTTCCCAGTACTGCTAGAGTAGCTGGGGCTCTGCTGTGATTCTACACTATTCATTACTGAATTCAAGCTATTCACAAATTATTGTAGAGTCACTCAGGGACTTTCTCATGTTTATCTTTATTATTGATTTTATCATTTTTTCATCCTTTTGATTTTACTATTTCTCTACTATTTCATCCTCTGGATGATGTAGCAGTCCCCTCAATTACTTAGCACATGTCATTGCTCAATTAAATTTGCAAAGGAAATGAATGGTAAATTGTAAACAAAGTGCAGGTAATGATTCAAAGCTTGTATAAATATTGATCATTGTGTAAAAAGAGAGAATTAATTTTAGCTCCCCTAAACTGTGTTCTTTTGCTATTGGAATTTGAATAAGTATTTCTTATGATGATAACTGAGTAATTTACCAGCAACAATTTGGGAGTTACCTCCTTTGTTCTAGGGATGACAAATGGTTCTTATGACAGTGGCAGCCCAAATCATGGACTGCATTAGGTTATGACTATGGGTACATATAAGCTATAATGAAATAACTTTTGAATGCAACATGTAAATGCACCTAATTAATACACTGTGGATAAATAATGCCTGTTGGCTAGCATGAATGCATGGCAATTATATGCTATTTAAATATAAGTTGAGATCTAAGAGAACAATAGAGACTGTATATTGAGCAAGATAACAAATTGTAAGTCACCAGGGCAGCACAACATGAACAAGTTTCTGATCCTCCTATGTTGGACATTGCTTTGGCATGATGCCATGTAAATGGGTTATCTTGGATGTTTGTTTCTTTCATGAAATCTAAACAGTTACTAGTTATGAAAATAAACTTCCAATGTCTCTAGCTTATCATCAGAATCACTGTTACTCTAGTTAATGTTCCCCTAAGTAAACTTCTGCCTTGACATTAAGTTCTCTGTTACTGTTCACATTATAGCTAAGACAGTGTTTCAACATTACAGCTTCAAAAACTGAAAGTTCATCATTGATTAAACTTTGATAGCAACAGTTCATTGTTAATGTATATGGAATGCTTGCTCCCAATTGCTCAAACAATCTAATGTGCTGAAGAAGAGTGCTTGATAAAACATCAGGAAAGCCAATCAAGTAATTTCCTCCAGACATTTGCCTCAGAGCATAATTCTCTGTTAAGTCAATCACTTTGGAATTGACCCAGCATCACATGCTCCATTCCACTATTCAAAAGTTGTTTAGCAATGTGAAATAATCCCAGAAGAGTCTGATTAATAGGTTTGCTAGTATCACTACTAAAACATCTGTATCTGCTTTCATTGTAAAATATCAATGAGCATTTTGCAAGTTGCTCCAGGAATTCAAAATGATCATCACTTAATGTAAAATCACTGGGGTGATTCTAGTGAACAAGATAACACAGTTAAACTATTTCTCTAATTACAGATGCTCAGGTGTCTTATATACAATGTGTATTTACAATATTTACAAACACAAAAAAAACTAATCAACATGAAAAGTGCCTGATCTGGCTGATAAATAACAACAACTACCAACTGATGTTACATTAATGAATAGAATACACTGTGATCTGAATCATTATATCTTTCATTAAGAAAAGTAGACTTGACTTTTATTATTTTCCACATTCATATTTCTATAAATCTTACAGAACCATAAAACCCATCTTGTCTAAAAGCAGTAAGATATTTTTCACTGAAGACATCCAAAGCAATTCCAAACTTCTGGTGTTCCAAATTGGAAAGACTTAAAGATTTTGGTGTTCAATGAGTACCATTAAGTATTGGAGCATTGTCATTGTCATTTCTAAAACATTTTCTAAATCTATTGAATGATTATTGTACATTTCATCAATAATGATCATGCATTTCAATTGATTTACAGCTAATTTTCCAAAAACTTCCTTAATAACATTCTCAAATTCATTTACTCCACCTATCTCAATCAATAGAATTGAATCATGTGGAAGACAAAATAGCTCCTAACATAATGATAGGAAGAAGAAAAGTCCAACAATAGACCAAAGGGAAAATTTTCAGTGCAAATCAGATAAGAAAAACCACAGACCACTTTTAAAATAAATTCATTTACTCAACAAGTATATTTAGTAAAGTATCTCTATTCAATAATTTGCAAATGTTTCCAAAGTTACCAATAAGTTCACACATATCACAATCATTATTAGAAGCATACAATATAATTTCAATCAGTTGAGAATAATGAGTAATTTGTTATACAAATCCCAGTAGATGACAAACATTGACCCCTTTGAAAATCTGTACACTTGAACAATATAATATGATAACTCTTAATTGAAAGACAGAATCTTGCATGTTACTGATATCAACAAGAGAAAATGAATCTTTTGACAAGAAAATATGAAATTTAGATTTATATGAATCTACTAAGGTTTCTGTAAATTGTTCCAAACTGCATGAAATTTTATCTGTTTGAATTCCTCTATTTTATCAGGAATGACAGAAAGTACTCACACATTGAAGTTTTAGGCAGATGGATTGGAGAATTTTAAGAAAAATAATTGGTGGTTTAGTTGGATCTCATGACAAGATCTTGTAGGTCTATGCTTAGTGCAGGCCTTTGCCCAATGATCAGAGAAAATTCCCATGTATTTTGCAGGCAATGACTAAACAAAAATGCATACACATATATTATTATTGAAACTTTAACATAATGTTCATCTAAATACTAATTAAGTTTTCATTGATCAAAGATAATAATAATAAATATATACATGTATAAATATTGCTGAATTTTACTTTTCAATGCTTTTTTTCATTTTCAATGCTAAATATAATTATGTTTGTTATATGTAAATGAGTAGAAGCATGAAAGTTAGCAATTTATATTTACTACTAAAATGTTATAAATACAGTTAAAAAAATATATACAACAATTATTTACATTATCATTGTGAACTTAGCACTCATGCAAAATAGTTGATATTGTAGAATTGCAGGGGAGCTCTGGCTACTCTAGCAGTACTGATGAACTCAAGAGTTTAGATTGAAGGTTGCAAAGTCTACCATAGCAGAGAGTGACCTGCATTCCAACAGAAAACATACATTGGTGGTTCACTGATTTTTGCCTAACAAATAAAGAAATTCCATTCCAAAAAGAACTTCACCAGTGACCAATTCACACAGCATCACACCAAAGCCAAATCTTTGAAGCCATTCCTACTCATCAAGGTGCTAATTGTGTGTCTCAAGTATTAATTTCTAGCTCAATAAACAATTTATCTCAGAGTTCTCTTATCTCAGCTCATGTAAATAAATAATAAATAACATGCACATAATTGCTGTGCATTCACATTTGCCAACAGCATAGTATATTTGAAAAGTGTAAATTATTAAGTGCATGTATGAACAGATCTAATAAAAGATATATTCCCTACATATACTCATAACCTAAAGTGGCCATGATTTGGGCTGTCACTGTTAAGGAGCTATTTGTTGATCCAGACCTTGTGCAGTTCCTTCCTGAATTGTTGCTGGATCTTAAGCAACAGTTATCATTAACAAATCTTTAATTGACGAATCTAAAGGGGGTTAAAAGATAAATAATTGAAAAGACCAAATTCAGTAGAAGGAAGCTGAATTTATTGTGTGCTTCACTACAGTGACTCAGATATTTATTACAAAAATCTGTAACTTATTACCTAACTTGTTTACAATTTCAAAGCACAGTTTCCCTTGCAAAGTTTAAATGAGCAATCACACATAATTCAAATCAAGGGACAAATACCAACACTATCAAAATAACTACATTCAAAATTCAAATAATCAATTAAAAGAAATTGATACAAATAAATAGCAGTGAATCAAGCAATGAAAACATCAAAAAGACACAACACTATTTCAGAGTGCCAAAAATAATAAGTTCAAAAAAAGTAGGCCCCAAGTGACTCTACACGCCCCCTCATTGCTGGCTAAATTTGTGGTAGGAGTTTTACTGTGGGACCAGACATGAGCTTTTGCATCTCCTCAATTATTTCTGTGGCTAGGATGTTGTCCCATGACTTAACTTCAGAGTATCTCGGTTGCTGAGTAATCAGCATAAGAGTCTCCCTCTATGTGACTTCTTCACTCCTCAAGAGGAAGAACTCAATCTCAGTTAAATGGGCACTGATCAGGCAATTTCTTCTTAAGTTGTTTAGCCTCTGTGTAAACATGTTGTAAAACCTCTCATAAAGATGAAGGCCTTTCAGTGCTATCATGAGGGTCACAAGTGTGTCTCTGTCCAACACTGATCTGGGTTGTCAGATAGAAATGGATGAAGACTTCTCTTAGCAATCCCATGCTTGTCACATGATCCATAAACAAGGAGCAGTACTCATTGACTTGCTGTAAAGTCATCTCTTCTGGATTTTAACCTCTGCTTGTAGCATGGTGATAATCTTGATGTGCTTTGTGATGTCATAGTATTGAGTGAGACTTTCAATGTTATTGATCCACATCAAATCACATGATGCCTGAAATACAATAAGAACACAGGGGTCTAACATCACAATCTTGTTATGAACTTTCACTAACTGAGTGGAGATTGGTTGTCCCTTCTGAAAAATATCCTTAATTGTGAGCTTACCATCAATGTAAATCTGGGTTCCCACCCCTAAGTAGGCTGTCTCTGGTGTCCTTATACTCCCATGTCTGCATTGCTTTGTTGATCTTGGCCACAGTGGAGACAGAATTAATGGAGTTGGAGAGGTGCACAGAGACTTTCCTTTGCCCCTTTTTGACATGCAATTATGGTAGGATGAGAGGGATCATGACGCAAGGTGGGGGATACATAGCAAATTGTGTTTGTCCACATGATCCTCAATGTTGTCTAGTGTGACTTTCTCTCTTAATGTGGCAGTCCCAATAGTAACAGGATAATTTATCTTAGCATCCTTAATGGAATCCCAGAATTTGCTGTGGAGCTCATGCTCATGGAGTTTGGCAATCTGAGAGTTGGAGATTTGAAGGCTGGACATGGTACATTCTACATCCAAGGCTATTTGTCGCCCAAGTGATTGTAGAAGTACTAATTCCTCTTTGGTAAACATTTTGGTTAGGCACCATTTCATTAAGCCCAATACATCATTATCTTGACAATAGAGAGTTTTTCAGCAAACTCATCCAGACAATGGTCTATGGTTAAAATTCACTTGTCTTCTGTGATAGACCATGCTGACATAGGTATGGGAGAGCTTGTGAATCCAGAAAATTTTTGCATATTAATGGCTTCAAGGTTCTAGGTAATACTTTGACTGAGGATGATGCTAACAGTTCCTCCTCATGGTAGAATTGACAGGTGAGTGCATCATCTGCTCAATAACTGTAATTGGTATGATCTTGCTGTCTTTGGCATCTTGCCTCCACATCTCTGAGAGCTTGCTATACCCACACTCAGGATAGTTCATCTTCTCCAAGTTAATCAGAATCTCCGTCTTAGTATGCACATCATAGTGGGCCACTAATTCCAAGAATCACTGTGTTTACCCAGGGTAGTGGTGGATCAGGTAGCTCATGCAGAGCAGTGCATTGTTGCACTCAAGAGATGGGAATTTTGTTTCAGATGTGGCTCCCCACATATACTTGCAAAGGGTCTCTGAAAATATGTTGTGGTTGGCAAAGGCAACACCTAAGCAGTTAACAATCATCTGAGGTGGAAGGCGCCCCAATGGACTACTAGTGCTGATAAGGTGAGCATAAAACTTTTCAAATCTGTCCATGGCATTTTTGGTCTTTCCAGGTGAAGACAGAGGAAATCAAAAATAGAGCAGCTAGTTCTTAATCTTCCATGTGACAGTGCAAATGGCCAGCTTGTGCATGCATTTATTGGCAAGGTGCTCTCAGGTGTTTTGGTTGAGAGGCAGCTGAATGTGCAGATCTTGTGTCAGAAAAATGGACAAGACCCAAGTGGCTCCACAAAACTGAATGGGTGGCACAAACATCTCTGAAAACAGGCATTCAGCAAAATTTTGGTGATCTTGCAAAGTGTATGCTATGCAGAGCTCCATGAGGAGCCTTTTGACAGATTTAGAGTATTGTGACATAGGGCTGTGGATATTGATTGTGGGCCAAACAGACTCAGGATTTCTATCCATCTTGAGATTAGTCCAGACCTCATTTATTTCTGCTAAAGTTGAGGTCCTTTGAGAAAACGCAAAACTGACATGCATGTTTGTAACTAAGGCAAGACTGGGCCAGTTAGCAGAGATGGATTCAAGCATTTGTGACTGGGTGATGGTGTCTATGATCAGCCTTGTGTCAACTGCCACATCTTCTTACACAAAAGAAGATGGGTGTAAACTAGTTTGGTTACTGAAAAGATACAGAACTGGTACATGCTGGTTGACTTCACCAAATCAGTAAAAGTACACAATGAGTAATTTCTCAAAATCAATGTTGATGTACTCAAATTTCTGAATGGTGCACTTGTTGTTAAGTAGCTGGCACAGGTGCATTAAATTAAAATCTTCATCAAACATGGTGTGGACTGTACTTTGCCATTATGGTCACTTTAATCCTCTGTGCAATTTGGAGTTGTAGCATATGATAGTGTTGATTTTAGGTCTACGCTCCATGTTGATGACAAAAGGAATGACGTCCACTGCACACATGAGGTTCTTAGTGTTCTACATCCAGTGTAATTTGTTATTTGTTTCCTATAACAAGTGGTCATGTACAAAACTAACTGCTTTAGGGGTTGCAATAAAGTACAAATGTAAAGTTTCTTCTCCTACCTTAGAAATCTTATGTTGCTGTTCTTCATTTCTCTGGGACCTAAAACTGGTAGAGGCGCATGAAGAAGGGCCAGGTCTAGAGGGGGTTATTGAGTCACTGCAAGATGTTTTAATGTTAATACTAAAGTTAGCAAAAGGCACTCTGTACTTACTCGACTCCTCTGGAAATGGACCATTCTCCCATTATTTAATAAGTATCAATGGTGATCTAACACCTTTGTAATGGTAAATGGACCCTGCCAATTGGTGGCAAGCTTCCACACTTGATTTGCATCAGTGATCTGGCAAAGAAAATATTCAAAAACTTTGTCCCCAACCTTGTGAGGCTCACCATACAATTTGTGATTGAAGTTCTGCCATTGATGGATAACAGATTGATTAGTGTTCTGACAAATAGTTAAGTGTACATCTTGAAATTCATGTAACATATGATTCACAATATTTTCTAATGTAGGTTCATTATAATCCGGAAATATATTTGAAAGGGGCATATCACTTCTCAGCCAAGCATGACCTTAAAAGGGCTAACCTTAGTAGTTGTATGCACAGTGAGCAGTGTTATAAATTACTCTACTGCCTCAATGACACATTTCCAATTCCTGCTGGCTGCTTGGGTGAGGGCAACTCAGATTAGTTTGATAACAGTGTGGTTGAGTCATTCAACAACTCCATTGGACTGTAGGTGATACACAGTGGTGAACTCATGGATTATCTTGAGGTCCTTCATCAAGGTTTCCATAAGATGGTTTTTGAATTGAGGACCTTGATCTGAAACTAGGTGCTCCATGGGCTCAAACATGAGAACCTATTCCTTCACCACTTTCTCCCCAATAACCATGGTGGTGGTGCTGTTGAGGGGGATGAGTTGAGCATACTTGGTGAAATGATCAATAAGTATGAGGAGGTACTGGTACCCCTCCTCATCATGAGAGAGCTTCTCAATGTCCATTTGTACAACTTTGTTTGTGCATTCCACAGCTTTGCTATGCAGCTCAGCTTGCAGCTCTGGCAAATGTCCAGCTCCCTGCAACAGACAAGTGGTGCATTTATCAATTACATCATGCAATGTGGCTCTAATACCAATAGTAACATATATTGCATTAAATGTTCACTCAGTGAATCTTTTGTTCCAGATCTCTTCAAAAGTATTTGGGAACTGCCAGTCAACTATTTTGGCTCTGTGTGTAAAGCAGGCCTGCATCAGTGAGTTTCCAATTATAGTGCTGAAAATACCTGTTGGCAACAGGGCTGAGGATGTAGTTGTCATTTTTCAGTTTGGCAATGATCTTGCTTAACACTTTGTTGTAGTGTTGGTGATGTACAATTTCCACTTAGGTAATCTCCTCCTTCACCAAAATGGGAAGGATCTTATTTTCATGTCAGTCTACATTGATCTTGCACAGACACTCATAGTCACTGAATGGGATAAACCTGAATGGTGTTTTCTCTCCAGGCAGTTTCAAAAGATTGTGCTCATAGCTTGGAAGAGCAGTCCAATAGTCTGTGTTGTTGTGCAGTCTCCCTGGACAATGTTTAATGGAAAAGATAAAATCATTCAAGTACTCAATCCACCAGGTGACAATATTAGATTTGTCCCCAGAGAATTTCTTCAGTCATACCAGTTGGTGTGCTCAGTGAACTGGTGGCCCAGTATGAAAAAACTAAACTTTTTCAGAATCTTGACTAAAGCAAGCATTTCTGACTTGGTCATGCCATAATTTAGCTTGGCATTTCGGAGCTTGTGGCTGAAATATTGGATGGGGCTCTCTTCCCCATTGATTATCTGACTAATAGCAATGGAACTGGCATCACAGTTGATAAGGAATTCCTTTGAGTAATCTGGTGTGTTTAAGCTGGGAATTCTTCTAAGTTCTTTCTTAACATTGTTGAGCTCTTCCTGCTTGATCCAGCTCCATTTAAATTCAACATTAAGCCATAGTAGGTTGGAGATGTGCTTGGTTTTGTTAGCTAACTCTGAGATGAAGGCACCATAGTAGTTTAAGAATCCCATGAGTTGTTGTATGTCCTTATGAGAATGGGGAGTTTTGATTTTATCAAGATGGTCTTTCACATCATTCTTGATGGAGATATGACCAGGTTCAAGAATTCTTCTGAGAAAGGCAACACAAGGCTGTAACAGAGAACACTTGTTCCCATTGACTCAAAGGCCAGACTTGTATAACAAGTGAAGGGTGTGCCCAATCCTTTCTAGATGCTCAGAGAAGGTGTTACCAGCAACAAGAATATCATCCATATAGTCCATTTTCCAGGGTCAAGCACATTGGCACCATTTCTAAGCACATTGGTAACACAGTCCTGGAAAGTTGCAGTTGTGTTGCAGAGCCCAAAAGCCATATACTTCCACTCAAAGAGGCTGTAGGGAGTCATAAAGGCAGTCTTTGAAATATCAGAGGGCTTCATTGGCACCTGCCAGTAAGCCTTGCACAGATCATGGAAGTTGAATAATTTGTATTGACTAGCATTGTAAAGGAGATCCTCAATGTGTGGGAGTGGGTATGCATCTTTCACTGTAACATCATTAAGCTTTCAGAAGTCAACACAGATGCAGTACTTGTTGCCTTGCTTAATAAAAACAGTGGGAGCTGTGTAGGGGCTATTGCTAGCTTGGATAATGCCACTTTCTATGAGGTCACTTAAGATTTTTCATACTGTTCCTGAAGGTTTTCTGGTACTCTTCTGATGGGCAAGCATATTGGATGATTGTTCTTGTTTACAATGGAATGCTGTTCTCCAATGGCCTGGCCAATGCTGATCAAACCATAATTAAAGAACTCATAATGCTGTCTGAGCAGATGGGAAAGCAACTCACCCTCATGAGAACTAAAAGCAGTTGAGTCTGCTCATTAACAAGAGGGATCAAAACATTGTCACTCAGCTCTGGCAGATTGTGAATGGCTGTTAAGATTGGTGAGCAGGTGGTGGCCTGAAATTCCAGATGAACCAGAGTTGCAATGAGCCTCAATTGAGACAGATCTATTTTGACTAAAGAGTCAGAACTATTCAGAACAGTAACACATGTTTTTCCTTTGGAAACAAGACAGAGATCAGGCGAGAAGTTAACTCCACAGAAGTGTTTTCCCTTAAATCCAGAAATCATAATGTCTCCAGAATAAGCAGAGTTGGTGATGACAGGAACACATCGCCAATGATGAGACCCATGATCACATGCTCAGAAAAACTCAAAGAGATTTCTTGGCTAGGGATGGTGGTAAGCTCTTGCTGATGTTTGCTTTCCCTGATGGAGATGGTGTTATTACAATAATCAATAATGCATGAATTCTGCTTGAGAAAATCATTTCCCAAAATTATGTCATGTGGAAGCAGATGACTGCAAGTATTGATGACAATTAGATCAACAACAAAAAGCTCCTGCCAAGTGTGTAACTCTAGGTTTGGTATGTGACCTTTGAGTGAGAGGGAATTTCCAGAAGCATCCAGTAGATACACAGTAGATGGAAGTAGGTTGTTCTGTGACAAGCACAGCTTAGAACAACAGGAGTCACTGATGATCAAGGCCCTGGTATTGATGGTGACATTTACCTGGGATCCATTTATATTGACTGGGATTACATTAGTACACAACAGTGAAGTGATTACCAGAATGTTGTGCACACGTTCTATAGGAGGTGGCACTCTGTCTAGTTTGACTGGGTAGCTAAGCCAACAGGTGACTTGAGAGAACATTCCTGGTCTCCAGGTTCATTGATGATGAAACCTTCTCCTTTGGCAACTAGACAAATAACTGCTCAGCACTGAGATTTAGTGTACCATTTCTGACTGCAATGGAAACAACAAGTATGCTTGAGTTCTATCTTTACAGTAGAAGTGATGGTGCTCAAAGAGCTAGGAGGCTTTGGTGAAGAAGAACCAGCTTTCAGGCCTCTGGCATCCTTATCAATATGAGTAGTGCTGTGCAGCATGTATATGATGCTTACGGCTTTGTGGATAATTACACTGAGATTGTCCTCAGGATCACACTTGAGCTCAAGGGGACTTTGAATGTTAGGTGGGAAGCCTTGGCAGATGTACAAAAAAAGATAATGCTTCAAATACTCAGGGGTGAGCTTAATTAGACAAAACAGCCTTTCTACTTGTGTGATGTATGTGTAAACATCATCACCTCTTTTGAATGTGAGATCACAAAGTAGTGTTTTGTACTGATGTCTGATATGGTGTAGAATCACTGGGGTGTGATTCTAGCAAACTCAAAGAGAATACAGTTCAAACTATCTCTATTTACAAAATGCTTTCTGCTTTATATATACAATATTTACAATATGTACAATATTACAACTACCAGTCACTAACAAGAAAAGCGCGAGGTCTGGCTGATAAATAGTAACAACTACCAGCGATGCTACAATGGGGGGCCTTGTAATGGTCCTTGAAATATCCAATAAGAAGAGGATAACTAGTTTTCACATCTTGATCTAACATCATGTACTGATTGTACACAATACCTTGAAGGTAGGTAAGGAATTGAGCAACAGTGGCATCTTGGGTAGCTTTGTACTGCCACATGGTTAACTCAAAGAGAAAGAACCATTCTTCAAAAGATAGAGAAATTTCGTCAATCTTTCTGGTGAATTTAGGTAATATTGTAGCATAATCCAATGCATAATGCTGCTAATGAAGAAAGAAGATCAGATAATTAGTTGAAACTAAGATTGAATTATGATTATTAATTAGAAAAACAATTTAACTTAATTATCAGATTATCTTTGTAAATGCAACCAAGAAATAACATAGCAAATTAGTACTTATTGTCAAATTTTGACCAAACAAAGGTGGTGAATTCACTTCCATTATTTTTAGCCATTTTGGCAGATGATACAAATTTGAATTTTGAACAACAGGTACTTTTTGAAAGTTAACTATAAATAAGCAAGAAATCATTTTGGAAATTGCTGAAGTAAATTCTTCAAAAATCTTATCTTTAGATTTTAGATCAGTTTGATTATTTATACAGAATGTCAAGTTAAACAGTAAATGCAGTAGTAGTGGTTTGGGAACACATCAGGGTCCTTGATCCAAACCATGAGCCTGCATTTATGTTAGGTATATGAATAGAAGTTCTTCTTGGTTTAGCTGGCTATTTATTTGATCATTTACATGTAACTAATAATTAACATCAGCAAAAGGGCTGGATAGCCTACCATAAGTTATATATATTTTATCTGATAGACTTAGGGGACCCATAATAGACTGATAAAGAGACTGAGCATGTATTATGTTATTTAAATGTAAGGTAATGGCTGAAGTAGTAATTATCAAGCAGCTAGTGACATTGCAAGGTTGTGAAGTGAATTACATACACAATACAAATTGAGTTTAAGTCAGTTACAATTAGCATTAAGAACTACACTGAGTTAGGATAGGGAACACATATGAACTTTGTTGAGTTGAGGTTCAGTGCTACTTAATTCAGCAATGGAAACACAAGTGAGGTGGTACAGAGATCAGAGTCAGCTGGAGACCACATACACCCCAATCACAGAGTAGAGCTATGATGGTGGAGTACCTAAACAGTATTCAGTTATTTTAGTTAAGTGAAGATTAACAGGAATGCATACAATAAATAGCTAATATGTGTACATCCCTACCCTCATAGAATAAGGAACAATAATTTGAAAGAATCATTTAATTTACATTAAGCCTTGGTAGCAGATGCTACAATATTGAATGACGATTAAATAAGTTAGCAGTATTAGCTCCAGCAGCAGTCATAGGTAGAATGGATTGAGTAAAGTATGTGCCACTCTTAAGAGCAGACATGGAAAAATCATATGACTGTGGTGGAGTAATTATAGTCACACCAGTAGGGGTAGCACAGTTATTTACAGGTGCAGGAGGCGAAATGGTCACACTTGGCACAGATGAAAATGGAGCAGCAATTGTGGTTAGCATGGGAACCTGAGTCAAAACTGATGGCGTGAAGTGGTCTCTCCAGATGTGAAAGAGGTAATGGGAGTAACAAATTATGGCATAAATGGTGTGGAAGTAGAGACAATGGGGCTGCTCAGAAGGCAAGCAGAAATCATTTCAGAGATTTGCTCTGAAAGATGTTCAGAGAAATTGTCCACAACATCCTGTAGAACACTGTGAGTGATATACTTGCAAGGGTTGACTGGGGAGGTAACAAATGAGGTGGGCTACTCTGGCACAGCAGAGAAGTAGGCAGAGGCATTTCCAAGGTCTGGAGTTGGATCTCCAGAGCATTAATCAAATCAATGAAAAAGCACTCCCTCAGTTGGGTATCTTGGGCATGCTCTTGCATTTCAGCTTGAAGCAAATCTAGGTGTTGCTCACAAGCAAGGCATCAACTTGTTTCTTTGGCCAAGGCAGTGCAAAGTTGATCAATTTTGTAGTTCTGAGTGTTCAGAGTTGGCAGTATCTGTGGGCAAATGAAGTAAGGATCAAATGACAAGGGAGAAGTGATAGAACTTATTCCAACAGTGTGAGGAGCAACATTCAGGCTGCTAATGCTCACACTGGGAAGACCCTGAGTGGGAGTCCCATTATGAGATAAAACACTAAATTCCATTTAGCAAAAAGAAACAACAAGAAAAACAGTAAGAAAAATTAAGAAAGCAATTCCAACAATTCAAGAGGGATTCCATCCAGGTTTGGAGAAACAAAAACTAATAACAGTGTAGGGTACAGTATTAAATCCAACTTCTAAAAGAATGAGACTACAACAAGGTAACAACTAAAACAAGTAAGAATAATGTTGAAGCTTGGTGACAGCTCCAAAAGCTCAGAACTGCAGTAAAAATAACATAAGAGGCAAAGTTATGCATCAATTGGTAGTGAAGTTAATTGATGGCCAGGGAAAACAACTATCCTGGCTGGCTCATACCAAAGAGAATGAACAAAAACAAGTACAATATAGAAACAGTAACAGCTCAGCACTATGTCACAATCACCAGGTGAAAACCAGATGACTGCTTTATTATGTATGCAAGCTTCAATATTAGAGTTCATCTCCAGGCATTGATTTGCCTGCACACTGTGACAGAGTAGAGTAGAAAGTTTAACTGACACCCTAATTTGTCCAGAATCACATCAGGGTCACCATGTAGAATCACGGGGTAGTTCTGGCTACTCTAGTGGTGCTGGGTAACTCAAGAGTTTAGATTGAAGGTTGCAAAGTCTACCATAGCAGAGAGTGACCCACATTCCAACAGAAAACATACATTGGTGGTTCACTGATTTTTGCCTAACAAATAAAGAAATTCCATTCCAAAAAGAACTTCAGCAGTGACCAATTCACATGGGATCACACCAAAGCCAAATCTTTGAAGCCATTCCTACTCACCAAGGTGCTAAATGTGTGTCTCAAGTATTAATTTCTAGCTCAATAAACAATTTATCTCAGAGTTCTCTTATCTCAGGTCATGTAAATAAATAATAAATAACAGGCACATAATTTCTGTGCATTCACATTTCCCAATAGCATTGTATATTTGCAAAGTGTAAATTATTAAGTGCATGTATGAACAGATCAAATAAAAGATATTATTCCCTACATATAGTCATAACCTAAAGTGGCCACAATTCAGGCTGCCACTGTTAAGGAGCTATTTGTTGCCCCAGACCCAGTGCAGTTTCCTCCTGAACTGTTGCTGGGTCTTAAGCAACAGTTATCTTTAACAAATCTTTAATTAATGAATATAAAGGGGGTTAATAGATAAATAATTGAAAAGACTAAATGCAGTAGAAGGAAGCCAAACAACAAAAAAACATACAGAGAATAATGGGTTTCTTTAACTATTATGGAACATTCATACCCAACATTGTGGGGAAAACGACCAAGAGGACACAGTTAATGAGGAAGTCAGTGCCTTTTATATGGATGTGGCAAGAACAGGAAGAACTAGACAATATAAAAGAAGAGTTAGCCAAACTGCCATCACTAAAGATGCCCAACTGCAGTAAAACACTCATCCTAGACTGTGATGCTAGTAAGATAGCAATTGGAGCAACACTTGGACAACTGAAAAATAACAAAGAAATGGGAATACAGTTTTTCAGTCAGAAATTAAAACCAAGTAAGGAGAACTACAGATCGACAAAGCTAGTGATGCTTGCACTGATCAAGAGCATAAAGAAGTTCAGACACTTTTTGATAGGATTGGAATTTAGAGTCTGCACAGATAACAGCAGCCTAGCATGGCTCAAGAAATTCTTAGGTGACAAGTCAGGAATAGTATCAAGATGGATCAAATACTTAAACAAATTCACTTTCACCATTGAACACTGAAGAGGGACACTGCATACCAATGCTGACTTCTGGACCACACTCCCAGAGTACCAGAGAACTACAGTTAAAGAAGACAGAGAGAAAAAGAAGTTTCAATTCCTACCACACATGGAGTACAAGGAGTTGCCAAGAGATAAAAGTTGATAAGAAAGGACAAGCAGTACTGCCAGTCACTATAAACAAAGAAATATCAGAATCAGAGATCATAGAGAAACCAAAAGATGATGTGATACTAAACAAAATCATAAGAAAGCTACAGGAACCAAGCTTAAAACTATCAAGATTAACAGCAAGTTACTATGAGAGATATAGATGGAAAAGAAACAAGAATGGACTCCTCTACATGGAAGCACAGAACAATAGGATTGCAATACCAGAATACTATAAATGAGACTTNGATGTGGCAAGAACAGGAAGAACTAGACAATATAAAAGAAGAGTTAGCCAAACTGCCATCACTAAAGATGCCCAACTGCAGTAAAACACTCATCCTAGACTGTGATGCTAGTAAGATAGCAATTGGAGCAACACTTGGACAACTGAAAAATAACAAAGAAATGGGAATACAGTTTTTCAGTCAGAAATTAAAACCAAGTAAGGAGAACTACAGATCGACAAAGCTAGTGATGCTTGCACTGATCAAGAGCATAAAGAAGTTCAGACACTTTTTGATAGGATTGGAATTTAGAGTCTGCACAGATAACAGCAGCCTAGCATGGCTCAAGAAATTCTTAGGTGACAAGTCAGGAATAGTATCAAGATGGATCAAATACTTAAACAAATTCACTTTCACCATTGAACACTGAAGAGGGACACTGCATACCAATGCTGACTTCTGGACCACACTCCCAGAGTACCAGAGAACTACAGTTAAAGAAGACAGAGAGAAAAAGAAGTTTCAATTCCTACCACACATGGAGTACAAGGAGTTGCCAAGAGATAAAAGTTGATAAGAAAGGACAAGCAGTACTGCCAGTCACTATAAACAAAGAAATATCAGAATCAGAGATCATAGAGAAACCAAAAGATGATGTGATACTAAACAAAATCATAAGAAAGCTACAGGAACCAAGCTTAAAACTATCAAGATTAACAGCAAGTTACTATGAGAGATATAGATGGAAAAGAAACAAGAATGGACTCCTCTACATGGAAGCACAGAACAATAGGATTGCAATACCAGAATACTATAAATGAGACTTGATAAGAAAAGTGCATGAGAAGGGCCATTGAGGCATTACACAAACCAATAGCACTTTCAACACAAGGTTTATCACATTTGCAGTGAGAAAACTCACCAAAGAAATAATCAACAAGTGTATGACATGCCTCCTTAATAACAAACAGCATTTCCCAATGCAGAGAGCACTACTGGAAAAAATCATAGTGACACAAACCAAAGAAATCATACATATAGATCTAGAGATGCTATAAAAGGATGAAGAAGGATATCAACATTTGTTGGTAATGGTGGACAACTTCACCAAATATGTGAGATTGATCCCCATGGAGAACACAAAGCTGAAACAACTGCGGAGATAGTAATGAAAGATTGGATCTTAAAGTTTGGTCCCATGGAGATGATAATTACAGACAAGGGGCCACAATTCAAAAGTAATCTATTTCAGGAAATGTCATGTGTATTGGAGGTAGTGAGCTAAAGGACAACAGCATATTGCCTGCAGGCAAATGGCGCCATAGAAAGATTGAACAGGACACTGATCAAACTGATATGAGTGACAACATTGAGAATACAGGGCCACAGCTGGTGGGAAGTAATTGAAATGATTGAATACTTTTATAACACATCTGTATACTTGACAACAGGAATAATGCCATTCAAGGCCATGTTCAGAAGGGAGGTGGTGTCACCATTATCAATGCAATATTTCACCTACAGTGAAAAGATGGACAATCAATATGTGAATCAATTAAGAAACCAAATAACAGCAATACACAAGACAATGTGCCACAACACAAAGAAATCTGCTGTGAGACAACAGCAAAACTATTATAAAAAATCTGTGGCCATGCACACAATATAGGCAACACAGCTTACACATTTACACCAATGAAACTAACAGACACAAACCAGGTCCAAAAACTGAAAATGATTTGGTGAAGTACATATAAAATAACTCAGGTACTACCAAATAATGAGTATATGCTAAACAATGGCAGATTATTGCATTTCCAGAATTTAAAACAAGCAACAGCAGATATTGAGGAATTGAGATTAGATGAAAAAGCCTAATTTAAAAAAAATCAAATTAATGGAAATGAAATAATGTATGATATGAGTGAGTTAGACAGTTTACTCGAAGAATTTTTTGATGAGGAATTTGAAACAAACATTGATAATGAAAATATACAAAGGAGAGAGCTGCCAAGGCAAGCAGCAAGAGATAAATGGAGAAGAATATGAAGGAGGTCTCCAACTGAACGTCATCCATAAGGCAGAAGGGCCAAGAACAAACCAATGACTAATCAAAGGATCAGAGTGAGAAGGTGTCCAAGTAGTCCCAAATGCCAATTCAAGGGCAGGGAGATGAAAAGACATAATGCCTCTCCTACTGGAGATCTGCACCACCAACTCAAGGGTATGCAGAGAACCAGTGAAAACCCCAGAGATCTGCAATGCTGATTTGAGGGCATGCAGAGAACTGGTGAAAAGCAGCTCAACCTTCCTTCCACTCCACTTTGCCAACTTGAGGGCAGTGTGACAATTGGAGTTCCCAGGGAAGGTGTAAGTGGGCAAAGAACTGTACACATACAAAATGATTTGAGGCTGATGTATCTACAGATCCCACAACTGGTCAATTGCTGAAAGAATCAACTGTGAGCCAATTTGAGGGCAATTCAGTAGAGACCATCAGCATGGACTTACTTGATGGTGAGCTGACCATCAGTAAGCCACTGAGGACTAAGCAGCTACATGCCCCCTCTGAAACCACATGAGATAGAACAGTATGCTCAAAAGAGAGAGAGAGAGAAAAGGATGTTGAACATAGATGGAGAGACATTGCACCCCTACTTTATGGGAACACTAAAGATGAGAAATAATGCATATGAAAAGCTGTTGCCAGAAACAAAAGCCCACATATGAAGGATAGCAAAAACAGAAGGCAGCAACCTACCCATGGTTTAGACAAACAGAAAAGACTGATGGTCAACACAATAATAAGCTATCAGAGAGAGCTTAACAAAACAGTAGAAAGGCCATACATGCACAGCACTGTACCTGTCACATTCAATGAAAATTTTTCACACTCAAAACAGCCCAAGCAATCATGGATTACATAGAACAAATTGCGAAAATACCAGAAATTAACATTGACAAAGACAATCTAATTATCATCCATATTCTGAAGGAGAAATATTACAACAAAAACATGGAAAAACAATTAGATCAGTCACTGAAGATGGAAGAGTTCAAGGTATAAGAATGGTGATTATTGGAAGAACAACTCTTGAAGAACTGCCACCCTTCCTGAAAGATTTACAAATAAGATTCAAGAATGTGTTCCTATTGGAGAAGATAGCAACAGAGATGAAAATAGCAGAATTGATACGCCTTGATCTACAAATAGATTATTGGGTAGCCTACTGCAGATTGATGGTAGATCCTTGCATAGCCATAGAACTTTACAAACAAATCAAAACAATAGAAATGACAACAAAGAAAGAGTATATGTTGAGGGAGTGATAACTCCTTATCAGCTATACACACAAGGGAAACCAATACATGAGCAATTAAAGGAATTATGAGATGAAATAGACAAATGAACAATGAAAGTGATAATGCTATTTTCAGGAGTGAACAATGTGGTCTGGCTAGATCTGTGGTACAAGAAATACTGATTCTATGATGTCACCAAGTGTGTGGAAATAGTAAAAATGATGAGGCTAAACAAGAATGACCCAACAATGATCACAGTGGAAGAAGTTAAAGAGAACATCAGTTTTTTCTACAAAGATGTAGCAAACACAAGAAGCCTCAGGAAAGTCTTCACATTTTTCTATCCAGACACAACAATACATGAAGAAATGGTGCATACAAGTAGAGCAGACACACAAATGCATTGATGATAGTGATAAAGGGCATACATCTATACAGGAAATTTTACAACATTTTTTCAGCCAAAATGAATTAATTTACAGAGATAACACCAATCTCAGAAAACATCAAAGAGGCAAAGTTCCTACACTATCATAGCACATTAACAACAGAGAGAGAGGCAGTACTCAAAATGATAAAAAAAACCTGAATTCATGACTACAAGCTGGAGCAATCCCTGTGTGGAAACAATAATCAAAAAAGCTGATGAACTTGTCCACAGAGAATGAGCAGTACTAAAAATAATGCAAGCTGAGGAGGGCATGTAGCATAATCCAAGGCATAATGCTGCTAAGAAGAGAAGTTCAGATGATTAGTCAGAACTAAGATCAAATTATGATTTAGTGATTATAAACAATTTAAATTTAATTATCATCATTATGTTTGTAATATGTAACTAAGAAACAATATAGCAAATTAGTACTTGTCAACAAATAATTTGACTAAACAAAGGGGGTGAAAACATTTCCATTATTTTTAGTCATTTGGGCAGACAAATAAATTCAAAGTTTGAGTGACAGGTACTTTTTGAATTTAACTATAAATAGAGTGAAAATCAATTTGGAAACTGTTGAAGTAAATTCTTTGAAAATCTTATCTTTAGGTTTTATTTGGTTTGCTTATTTATAAATCATGTCAAGCTAAACAGTAAATGCAGTAGTAGTGGCTTGAGCACACATTGGGAGTGATTTTAGGGTCCTTGATCCAAGCCATGAACCTGCATTTATGTTAGGTCTACAAATAGGAGTTTTTCTGCTTAGCTGACTATTGATTCAATCATTTGCATGTAATAAATAATAGATTAACATAGATAAGGCTAGGAAGCCTACTGTAGGTTTTATCTATGTTATATTGTTGACCTAGGTGACCAATAAATAGACAAATATATTGACTGAGCATGTATTGGTATTTAAATGTAAGGGAGGAAGCTGCAAGTAACTATCTACTTTATTTATCTATGTTAATTAAAGCCAATAGTTTTTGGTAATGGCTGAAGTAATATTTATTAAGCAGCTAGTGACACTGCCAGGTTGCAAAGAACAAAATTCCACATTACAAATTGAGTTTAAGTCAGTTACATCCAGCCTTGAGAGCTGCACTGAGTTAGGATAGCAAACACATAAGTTACTTCATTGAGCTGAGACATGTCAATACTCAATCAACAACAGAGGCACACAGATGTGGATTGGTTCAGAGATCAGAGTAGGCTGGAGGCCACAGTGGTATCACAGAGAGGAACTGTGATGACTGCATACCTAAATAGTATGGAGTTACTTAAAGTTAATGCAAGTTAATCACAATGTATCTCATGTCAGAGTAAAGAACTAATACTAGTGCATCCCTACTCACATCCAACAAAGAATAATGATTTAAAAGAATAATTAATCTCTCATTGATGCTTGGTAGTGGATGCTACATCAGTTTGTCCTTGAATCTGTCTCAAAATGTTGATCAGATTAATTTCCTTTTCACATAAATAAATAAATGTAATTTTACAAATAATTTTAATATTCTAAACATTAGTAGGGTGATGTAGCAATGTGTGAAAAGAGATCATATCTTGAGTAAATTGTTACTCCTGAAATATTGTCATAGTCTTTCACCTTGTGACATATAGTTTCTTAAGTTGTATCTCTTGCTTATTTTTAGATTATTGAGGATCATTCAGTACTGATTTTACCACTTTCATTATTATAATATAATTGATATTTCCCTATTAATTTTTTATTGTTTTGTTTTGTGTCTCTATTAATTACCAAATAATGCTAGTAAGCATTGCCTACCAAGTATAAAGGAAGTCTCATTGCAGCTGTTTCCTGCATTACATTCCTCTCTTTCATTGTCATTTTGAATATTTGAATCCATTCATTAAAAGTAGGTGAGTAAATATGGATGTGTCTCACTTCCCCCAAACTCACTTCCCCCAAGTCTGACGTCACAAAATATTAAATACCATTAGAGACAACATTTCAGTGAAATTGTAATTATATATTTAAATAAATATCTATATTTCTTTACACTCTATTTTGATTAGTTTTATATGCAGTTAAGATTGCTGAAATACGGAAATAAATGTAAATATGTGCAATAATTATAAGCATTGACTATTTACATATTATATATGTATATTTTACCCCCGACACTGTTTAGATCTAACCTGATGATTAGAGAATTGCGTTAGTATGCCTTGTGCTGTGTAATTTCAAAATTCATAGCTAATATATAAACGCTAATTTGTTTTGTGTCATATTTACTTCGGACTAATTCCGGGTAGCTTATCTATTTCTAAAAAGTATTTTACAGATTCGTAGTGTAAGACAACACAGCCGTTTCTAATATGGAAATTACAGATTTAAATCCTGTCAGATCTGCTTTTTGAAATGCTCCTTTATTTTTGCAAACAACAATTTGAAATAATATACCTGCAGGCATACCAGTATAAAATAAAAATCAGAAACATTAGCGATTTTTGTTTAACACCTTGATGATATAAATTTCTGTATTGTATTTGTAAATAGCAAACCAATGTGATGCATTATTACGATTTTTCCAGATTCCTGGTCCCCCTCGAGTAATATACTCAAGTATTAACTGCTTTTAATGCAGGGGTGTCATGAGAGAGCTGACTCCCACTCATTGTTGCCAGGCTAATTTGGGAAATTTATTAGATATATAATAAACAATTAGCAAACAAACAAATTACAAATGAACGCGAAAAAATT
>CABFPE010000433.1:555197-568849 GCA_900660155.1 Hofstenia miamia
GGAAATTTATCAGATATATAATAAACAATTAGCAAACAAACAAATTACGAATGAACGTGAAAAAATTAATTACTCATTACAACAAAGTACAAAAATAATGAACATAATTAAATTTCTATTTTAAATCTAAACAGATTTTCAAAGGACTGCTAAATATTTACTAAATGCAAATGGCGAACCTCAACATTTACATTTATTTAATTGCAATTCCGTATTTCAGCAATCTTAACTGCATATAAAACTAATCAAAATAGAGTGTAAAGAAATATAGATATTTATTTAAATATATAATTACAATTTCACTGAAATATTGTCTCTAACGGTATTTAATATTTTGTGACGTCAGACTTGGGGGAAGTGAGTTTGGGGGAAGTGAGACACATCCGTAAATATCTATCTATCCTGTAAATTTGGGTAATATTGCTTGCAAGGTATTAGATTGTTTTGGCAAGTATTAAATTTTTTAAGCTTTTTCTGTGTTCTGAACATCTTCCTGCTTAACTATTTCTTTTATTAACCTAATCATTTTTTCCATAAAATCCTTCTCTTATTTTTCTTTTTTTGAGCCTCTTAATATTTCTCTGTCTATTATTTTCTATATTATTATATGGTTTTGCTTGCAGTAGCTGATAAGACTTTTCATTAATAATTATTGCTATGTTGTTGTTCTCTAGGTGATATATCTGTTTCCTATTACTCATTTTTTCTATCTTTTTTCATTAACATTATGAACCTAAGCTCATCTTTAAGTTGATTGATTTCTATCTGCTTAATTTTGTTATCCTCATTTATTTGGCTATTTTCATTATGCAGCTCTTGGTCCCTTTTTTCTAGTTTTGTTATCAGGATTGCCACTTTCCACTTTTTTTCATATTATTGTTCAATTCATTAAGGTGCTTAGCCAGCTAATCAACATCCTTTCTCTGTTAACTTATACATAAGCTGGTGTCATTTTTCATTTCTAGTATTAATTTTTGTCTATCTGCAGTTATTGACTCAATTTCTGTGACATATTCTTGTATTTGGTGAATTTGGCATTTTATTCTAATTCTATTCTCATTATTTTTCATAATCATTTTGTTTTTGATGGGTGCTGATTTTAGGATTAATTCTGTTGGAGAAGCATTGCTTTTAACTGGTGAGGTATTATGAGTTTAGGGGCAGACATCTGGTTACACATGTGAATGTGTCTTTGATTTGACTTTATTTTTTTCTTTGAGTTCATTTTGGCTGTTTAATGCTCTCTGTTCATTTTTCTTAATTTTGTTCTTCAATATTCTTTCTCACTCTTCTTTCTTTGTTTATTTATTTAATTCTTTTTCTGCTAACTTTTTGTTGAGAAGAAAATTATATGAAATTCTCTATTTTAACTGGAATTTCTTATGTTTTCTAATCCTCATTTGCCAGTCTCAGGTATCCTTTCTTTTCACCATACTGGACCTAACCATAGGAGCTTTAGGTATCAGCATAACTTTGTCAACCTAGTTCTGTTCTGGTTTCCAGTGGGTGTATCTCTAAATTAGATATATTTTAAACAGCTGTTATTATTAAAGTATTAGCATTAATAAACAGCAAATTTAAAGTATTGCTTAGATAGTTTTATGGGCCTCTGCTTGAAGTAGAACTCTTACATCAGTGGAGTAATCAGCAGTGTATGGACATATGCAATGATTGATGGTTAGCTTTGATGCAACTCAGTTAAGTACTGCTATTGTGTGGTTCCCTAATGTGCTATCTTATCAGTTTTATGCAATGATTGCCTCTGTTATTTTTTGAAAAAAAGTACATTTCACAATGACACATTATTATATTGTTATCAATACTACATATAAATAACCCTACATTTAATTTAGTACATGTACTTAGATATGTAGTTAATTAAGGCAATCAGCAAAAGCAATGTATTAGCCCAGTCCTGAGAAACATATAATCTAATATAACTAGTATAAATTAAGATGATTGTAATCACTTTGTCTGTATTGTAGAATTGCGGGGTGCATCTAGCAGCTTGAGCAGTACAAAGGTTGCAAGAAATTACCACTGCCAAGAGTGGGCCATACTCTAACAAAACAAATGAAGATTGGTAGTTTGCCACTGTAGAAAAAAGAACTGAAACCATTTCCAAGAAGGCATTGCAGCTACCAATTTACATGGCATCATGCTGAAGCCAAATCATTAGAAACCATCCTTACCAGCCAAGGTGCTAATTGTGTGTCTCAAGTTTAATTTCTAGCTCAATGAAACAAATTTAGCTCAGTGTTCTTGTTATCTCAGCTCATGTAATAAGATATTAATAATGTGTAGTTACCACTTATTCTCATATGCCAAAGGCATACTATACTTGCATAGTGTGTTGTTAAGTGTATGTATGATTGATTAAATACAAAGTTCTTTTATTTCTTATACCTATGCATAGCCTTAAAGCGACCACAATATGGGCTCAAATCTGTCAAGGAGTGAGTTATTGCCCCACGCACAGTGGAGTTCCTCCCACATTATTGCCGGATCTTATGAGCAAACTATTATCATATTAATACCAATGCTAAAAAAAATTTAGAGAGAATAGAAAAGCAAATGTTATCCAGTGAGAACAAAATTTATTTGACATTTGTAACAATGAGTTCCCTATATTATACAGAAAAAAGGTAAATATTTACTGTTTAAAAATTCACTTATTTCCCTCACAAATTAAACAAGCAATTACAGGTACTCTTTATAACAAATTCGAAAACTAAGTTCGAAATACTAAAAATCAATAAAAATCACTAAATTAATAATGGAAATAGCACCAAATTGATCAAGGAGAGTGCCACTAAAAATAAAAATCAAATTAAGGGCCCTGGGTGACTCTACAGTATAATAAAAATTCTTCTCTACCAATTGGATGGAAAACAGTAAAAGGTTAACCTATGAGCATCTGTCCAGCTTTATTATATTATCTATTAAAATAATGGGAAACTAATTTGTATAGAACTCCCATTCTCACACCTAACCTATATAAGCATTTCATAGTAGCAAGGACAACAGCTCTGATGTTGAGCATCATGCTCAAAGTCTGGTAATTATCCTTGAGAGTTTCTGAAAGCCACTTGTATTGTTCAACATTGAGCCTTCTATTAATTAATAATGAAAAATTTTAGCAATGCAAAATAATCTAATTAAGGTGTACTCATGAATAAATTTAGATTTGTATGCAATATATTTATATAAAAATTCACAAACAAATGTAACATGTACCTATTGTCATAACTTGTTTACATGGACGTCTGCTGAACTCCCACCCACCATGGTTGTAATAAGACATGCTGTTTACCTTTTCTAATTTCTAAAAAGGCATTATAACAATATAGTACTGTTTATTCTAATTTATTACACTTTTTCCAAATTTGGTACAATACACCATTTGTATAATTAGAGAGAGAATATATATCACAAAAAGTTTCTATTTCCATTCCTCTTTCTGTAGCTTGCTCTGACTATGCTACATTGTTCTTGACAAAAAATATTTACTTATCAGTTATCTTTGCTGCAAATCTGTGCTTTTATGCTGTTAAAAATCTTTAGAATAATAAATTAAAAAAAATTGAATATTTATACATATGTATTTTGGTAATCAATCAAACACCTTATCATTTAAATATATTGTTATTTTACAAAGAAAACAATAATACACAAATAAATAAATTATATTTTGTTGCTCAATAGCAACAACACTTTCATAACATGTTGTTATTGTAAAATCAGTTGGTACATGTTGTTTATTATTGGCCAAATCATGTGCTTTTGTGACTAGTTGTTTGTATCTTTGTACATACTGTCAATATGATTGTATGTAAGACACACCAAAGCATCTGCAAAGACACAAATTGTTACTTAGTTGCAATCACTATGGCTCTAGTCAATGTTCACCTAAGTGACTATCTGCTTTTACATTAAGTCCAATGGCATAGTTGTCTCTAGATTCAACCCAGTGATTCTACATTATTATTTATCAATAAGGCATACAGTATTTATTCCTAAATGCTCCCTTCACACATGCCACTGCAAAACATCAACATGATTTAGCTGTGTGGATGTTTCTTTCAATACTATATGAGTACATAATGAAATTCTGTGATTTGCAGTACAAACAGAGCTTAAATGCTACTAGAATATTTCACTTCTTAATTATCAGAAGGATATGATGATGATAACAAAACATGTAATAATTTGTATTTCTATTATATGCACACTTATTTTTCAAAAGTGGTTACTCAATTTTTGTATTATATATTCAATTTATACACATTTTAATCTTTATTGTTTCTGATTGAGCTCTTTGAGTAACTGGTACAATATGAACATGAATTTGAATTAATTTGCAAACTTGCACAACAAATTCAAAATTAACTTCAATAAAACGCAATTTCAAACTTGAATAAAATCTACTTTAAAAATATTGTCAAGCATAAATTACTTTTACAAATATTCCTTAATTTTATAAGCTAAGCAATGCATTAAACCTTGAAACATAGTTTACTAAATATGCTTTTGGAAAATCTAAGTTAAAGATGGAATTTTTTTCCTACTACTTAAACCCAAGCTATAACATTATTGAACTCAGCACATAATTTTTGCAAAAAATTTCACATTGCAACTATTCAAAAAGAGAAGTTGAAATTTTGTGTCTTCAGGACAAGATTGAGCATTTACATTTTTAAATGCAATTTTTTGAAAATTGCTGGAATGATTTTGAATTTAAGAATTTAATGTTTGTCTTCCAAGTTTTCCTGATATATGTTGATGAATTCATTGAAGTTTGATCTCCTAAAGCCTAATATGATGATGCAATGAGGTTGGCTGAAAATACTATAAGACATTCATGTAATAACTGGAATTGGCATTATATACCTACATTGCAAATTGAAATTAATTTTAAATATGTGTCTAATATTGAAGTTTTACTCTTGCACTGCTCTTTGCAAATGCTAATCAATTGTCGTATTTTAAATTTTCGAGAAATGTTATTGGCTATCTACATTTTATATAACCAATAAATTTGATTCAAGCAACATGAAACTAATGAAATTTGTAATTGTTGTAGTTCATTGTTGGCTTGCCGCTAAAATCGTTAAATGATGTTAAAGTAGAAAATGATGGTGCATAAAACAAGTAGGAAGCTTGTTATCGCTTCTGATTCAGAATCTGAAAACAATTCAGAATGTGAACTTGAGAAACCTATTTCAAATATTGAAGGTAAATAAGTTCTAATTCTCAGTAATGTGTATAACTTTAGAACCAACGAAGCCTAAATTAACACTAACTAAATTCTTGGAGTCCATTAAAAAGGGAAGAAATACAGAATCAATAAAGTATTTTCCTTTTGCTATTTTAGTATGCTTATCTTTTTAGAGGTATACGAACACGTGAGAACAAAAACAAAGACGTTCCTTTGCGTCGCAAATGCTTTAACACATTCAGAGTTAGTTCACCGTGTATGTTCACAGAAACCGCTTCTGACCTTCAAGCCGATACGGATTCCAATATGCCTTCACCGATCCGAAATTTTACCGCAACTTCTAAAGTTAAAAAGATTGAGCATTTATTAGGTTGTAAAATACCCGAACTACAGCCTCTACGGAAATTGAAAAACGAGATCGTCTTAGATGAACAGCCTTTAGGTGTCCAAAAATTAATAAGTCGCTTGGAGATACATTCTAATAAAAAACGGTAAAATTTACTACATTTCATGTAGAAAATTATTTATAATTATCTATAATTAAGTCGAAGGCAATGGTGCTTATTGATGGAATTCTACCACTCAAGATTCCCAGCAAATACTATTATATTTTCATTTGGCTACGGAATTTTTGTAGGATTATACAAAATAATGTAAGTCTGGTTGTTTGTTTAAATCCTCATCGTGTAGTCCGACAATTCTGTAATTACTTGGAAATTTAAAAAATACGGTGCCTCATTCGATGCTTTTAAAGAAACTTACTTCGTATGGTTTCGATAAGAGTTTTATGCATTTATTTTAGTCCTACTTGACAGGTCGATACCAGTGTGTTAGAGTGAATGACGTACGGTCCGACACTAAACCTGTAACCTCCGGAGTCCCTCAAGGCAGCGTCCTTGGTCCGCTTTTGTTTATACTATTTATCAACGACCTCTCAGATTGTATTGAATCTAGTGAGCATTTTTTATTTGCGGATGATCTGAAGATTGGCAGTTCGGATTTTCTACTAGCACAGCAGGATATAAATGCCATCTGTGAGTGGTCTACCATGAATGGTTTGGAATTCCACCCAGCTAAAACCAAACTGCTCCTATTCAATTGTCCAGAGGCTACGTTTCATCTCGGCAGTCAAGAAATTTCAACTGTTCCCGAAATCAAGGACCTTGGAGTTATTGTTCAATGTGACCTAAAATGGGGGAGCCATATCGATTCTAAACTTGCTAAGGCATATGCTCTGTTGCGGTACATCAGACGTACCATCCCTTTTAGCGCGCCTTGCAGCGTCAAGTTGATTTTATATAAGACATGTATCCTTTCTGTTCTTTTATATTCACAGGTTTGGCACCCTGACCGGCAACGTCTTCGTAAGTTAGAGCAATTTCAAAAACGCGCTGTCAGATGGGTTACTGGAAACTCAGATTATCCTGGAAGTTTAACAACACTTAAATTATTGCCGCTCTGCTTTCACTCGATAGTTTCTGACCTTGTATTTTTCTGGAAGCTGCTGAATAACAAAACAGATATTGATCCATCGCTGTATATCCGGCTTCAGCCCAATAACAGCTGTACTAGATTGTCGAAGATTGCTTTGTTCAATGTGTCAAAGACCAGAAAGTTCTTATCTGACGACAACTTCTTTATACGCACTGCCAGAAATGCCAACATCCTTCTATCCACGGGAGTAATCGACTTCAAGTGGAGCATTGACGCTTTTAAACGTGAACTTCGTAGTTATTTCATGCGGCAGATACACAAACTCAACATGGATAATGTATGCAGTTTTTATCTTAAGTGTTTATGTCGACAATGTCGCTCCTGATGAGTTACTGCTTTTGTTCGCTTTTCTATTCTCTGTGAGAATAAAGTCATTTATTATTATTATTATTATTATTATTATTATTATTATTATTATTATTATTATTATTTGATTGACTCCTCCAATCTTCATTGATGAAGTTTTAACTGGTTTTTTATGAATTTTATGATTAAAGTAGGATTCTAACTATATTTTCCTTTTATGCATAATATTTACACACATCCAATCATTAAAATGTGAAAGAGGTACATTGTGCGGCCATTATTAAAACGGAGTAAGAAACAATGATTTCATTAGCTGTCAACATTTGTAAGTTAATCTGTTTCACAAATTTCTCAAGCATTGATGAACTTCCGTCGTAATTGCAGGTTCAAGTGTTTTCTAATAGTTGTATTGTGTGTAAACCATAGTATGTGTTAGGCTGGTTTCTTGCTTCTTTTTTATGCCGCTAAGATAGTAAAAAATTATACCACTCCCAACTTTTATATACAAATATAATAGTGATTTGCATTTCAAATGCCTAAAAGGCTTTTAAATTGATTATAGTCATCATGGAGTGCAGAGTTGTCATTTTTCATGTTTTATTCACAATTTGAGAAGATTTATGCAGTATGCTAGACGGCGGAGAACGTGCAACACATAATTTTGTTTGTGGAAAATAAGAGTAATGAATGATTTTATTTAGCCGCTGAAGGCAGACACTAATTTTTACTTAGTATCTGAATTTATACTGCAAATTTCATTAAAAGCAATTGTCATAGGGAAGATTTGCGGTTTTGAATAACACATCAATATTAGTTTAATACGTAAGCTATTTCTAATATTCTAAACGTAGTAAGGAAGTAGGCAGGCTATAGCTCTTAATAAATATCTGCCAAGTTTTTTTATCATTTATCGTAGCATGCAGCTCAAATATGATAACATTATTGATGGCATTAATGCTAATATTTATTATATCTGTATTACAATCCTCGTTGTTTTAACCATTTTTGAATAATTCATAACAATCATATCCTGCTTTTTTATACGCATGGCTATCGAGTGAAACTTGAAATTACCATCAAAATTTTTAGCAAATTCTAAACAGATTGGGATTTGTAACCATTTATTTATGTTTTATAATTAAATTATTTAGAAATATGTCTACCGCTATTGATAATCGCAGTCATGTCTCCGAAGATAGTATGCATTCTACAGATTGTGATACATCAATATCGATTTGTAAATTCCAAACTACATATAGTGAAGACAGTTTACATACCTCTGATATCTCTTCCGAAATATCTATTCCTCGTGGACAAACGAAATATTTGCGGCATTCTGAATATGCAGAAAGTGATAATTCACTACATAAAAGCCATGTGTCTACAGATGATTTCGATAATAAGGTAAATCACCAATAAAAATTATTTTTTTAAATTTTTTAAAATATCAGTACAGGGAAACTGATTTGTGTTTAAAATATTCGACTTTTTGCTTGTATTTCATTTTACTGGTGAACATGCAGTCAAAAAATCAATTATCGCAAGTATGTCTTATTTCATCTTATTCCAAAAAGCATCATTATAAAAAATAAAATTTTTCTATCTTGCAGCCTATCAACACGCCTCTTGAACTACTTTTCTCTTATTTCGGATGGTACATGAAAAAGTTCGCGACTTTCTGGGGCAAAATAAGCAGCAGAACTGGTCATTTGCTTTAAAATTCTTAATAATTATGTAATACTGTAGATCGAAATGTAATTAAAGTCAACGCTGTCAAAGAAATGTGTTGGGCTTCATTTATAGCGCATTCAACCTAGCTTTCGGTTTACCTGTTTGAGAACGTAGATATGAAATTTTAGATGTTATTTATATTGCTGAGGCCAAAAAAATCGTATTTAAATATGAAATAGATTTTTACGACCGTTATTTGAGGTGTTTCTTCAAATAATATTTCGCTGAGCAACCCATGTTATCGTTTATTCATAGATCGAATGTTGAAATCTTAATTGTTTCATTTTCATTTGAAGATATCTTTAAATCACTTATTGCCGGGACAAAATTTTTTGCACCAAGATATTTATTATTCAAAAATTAAAACAAATGTTTATAATTTTTGTTTAGGGTGTAGGTTTTGGAAGAAACTGTAAATGATTTTACGCAGCAATGCTTTGAAACTTCTTACTAATAGTAGAGCACCAATTCCTAAATCTTGTTTATTATAGGCTTGTCTTTTTGTACCATTTTTCCTTTGTGCGTTTCAGAGCCTATTTAACGAAGTTCAGTTTCTGAGGCTTACACGATCTTCATAGGTTCTCAAATATCCATAAATCAGAGCTCTGACGAAAGTAGTTACAAATCAAGCTTACATTAGAATTACCCAAAGATGTGAATGTCGATCGCGCTGTGTGACTCGTACACATTTTTGAAAAAGCAATGACGAGCTTCTATACAGTTATAGAACTCATTACTATAAAGTATCCGCTGTCATTCAATTCAACCAGTACATCTAACAATAATAATATACATCATTGCAGATTTTCCCCAAACTATTATAAACTTTCTAAATTTAATTATTTATGCAATATCGAGCTTTATGACGCGTTTTAACAAGCCATCGATCATACATTTTCCAATCTGAATCTACCACTCAAATTTAGTACTACAGAATATAAGTATTTTTTACTATAAAATGAACTGAATTTCGAGCTTCGGGCAGAAATTCTTCAACTCAATCCATTGATCTATTTGATAAATGTGAAAACATTAGAGATTCTATTTTTAGTTCTGTGTCGGTAATCAGAACGGCAAGATGTTGATTATCTCGTGAAGCATGGCATTTGTTTTTCCGTTATTCAAATTATCGCGCTTTGGAATACTGAGAATATCATCAGTGCTCGCTTACTCTAAATCATGAAGTTTTCTTGCCTGTAATTTCAGTTGCATTATTTCTGATAGTAACTGGAATTCGAGACATTTTAATCAACAAATACCAGGCCAATATATCTGTAATTAAGAGAATAAATATTTTTTATGTTTGATTTAATCTCCGGTAAAGAGACTATTGTTCACATCTGCAATGTTCAAATTGTGCTTTTTACGTAAAATACGTTTTAGTTAAGTTTATCGTAGTCACTCTGATGTATGCCATAATCGCTACCCCATTACATAGATTCTTTCAATAGTGCAACGAATTATGAAAATATGAGGTTAACCAAGTTTGTTGGAAGCATCAGGTCACTTAGTTTTATGGAATTGCCCTCGGTCTAGGTGAAGTATTGAACCTTGTTTAGGTAATTCAAAATATAAATATTTAGTGATATTTTCTATGCCATCTTATAAATGCGATTCTTAGTTTTATTTCAACAATATGCCAATATTTTAACTGGTCGAACGTTTTCATGTCATTATTTAGAGTGGCTTCTCAGATTTTGCGATTTACGAAAGTCAATCACAAACTCAATTACATCGGCTGTCGTTGGACGATGATTCCCAATCATGTATATTGGATGAGAATGGGTAATAGTTTCTTGCTGATTCTAATATTAAGTCTATAGGATTATTAAATTATAATTTTATGTAATATACTAAGCGTTTAGCAAAAGTAGTGTCCCACTTTAACTAGGGAAAGTAAATTTATTAAAAGCAAACATTTATTAAAACAAAGCAAATCAGATATATTATGTGTATTATACATTAGGATTACAGATACTGTTAAGTTTCCTCCTTCAGTTTCTTGAACCCATTGTACTGTCTAGAAACCTGCAGTTGGCATTTGCATCTATATGTAATTGAATTTTTTGTGATGCATTTACTATTTGTCGTGCTGATTCTTCCAATCTTCTCAGATTTTAAATACTGTAAGCAATTCTTTTGAGGTCAAGTAATCGAGGCGGGTATGCGGTAGAGAAATGCCAATTGATAACTCTTGCATAATTTTTTTGTTGATCAGACATTACCAGTTGTTCGGAAATTATTACATAAATTTATTAGTGCCTGTGGAGTGCATGCTAACTTCTTAAATTTATTTTAAAAATTGTAAGGCTTCTGTTAGGGGGAGGTGCTATTTAAAAAATTTGGGAAACAATCAGAGTTGAATTTATGTAGTTGCATATAAAATGGAGGAAAAATGCAATTTTCAATACTGAAGCAGTGTAACTCCCCTGTACATACCTTTTGTAGATTGCGTGTCTTGTGTTTTTCTTAATTATTTACATTTTTCGTAATATAAGAATTCAAGGTAAGCATTTGCAATTTTTTTACAACACATGAAGAGGACAATTATAAATAATTCAGTAATATAAGAAAGTCATATAACTGTTTATATAACTGGCAATTTGTTTTACACCATTCTCTGCTGTTGCAAGACTCATTTGTGATGCATAGTAGCGTCAAATTGAATTCACATGCATTGTTGAATGAATGTCTACAATAAGAAAAAAACATGTCTAAATATATTGTTGAGTTGAAACATAATTACTATTCGTTAATTGACTGACGAATCACTAGTAATTGTATGTATTTTATTCTCTCGCTCACACAACTTTCTCTAGTTATGAATGAGACACACTATATATTTAATATTTCTGTTATTGATCAACAAAAATGCTTGGAATGCAAATATTTTAAGGTATTCGCAATCATGAATTTGTTTAATCGATTTTTTAATATTTATTTTTGGCTAAATTCATATTACACGATTCCGCCTTTTCGGGACAAGTAACCTGAATGCGTTATTTGTTTGGGATATGGCGTATATTGATAGAAATATTATGTTCTTACAATCTATCAATTTGAACAGCACTGTATTGTGTAGGCGGTTTTGCTTCCTAAATTGTTGAATTTCTTAATAGCAAAACGTTTTAGTCTTTTCGCTGTAAAGCCAATAAATTACACCTCTTCAAAACCAATCATGATCAGTGACCTTATTAAAACTGACGACAGTCAGTGCGATGATGAAGGCATAGAAAAGGCAGCAATGCTTTGTTCCGGGACTTTCGCTTCTGATGTATCCTCAAACTCAAGCACCCCTAACAGGTATATTAAATATTAATTTTCGTTTACTTGTTTTCTTCTCAATGATGATTAGTAAAAGGTCTGAAATGGTTATAGTGGCTAACAACATCTTGCAGATGATTGTGAGTGCATTTTCACCACTCAAAATTTGCAAGGTACATTCCTCCGTAACGCTTTAGTGAAAAAGAGCCAATCATGAGCCGGTTTGCCAATTCACACAAAGCTACAACAGTTGTCATCCGCTTTGCCTTTATATGATATGACAATTATCTGAATGAGAAGTTATACTAATCCCTATAATTATATATTTTACAGTCTTTTGTGATCCTTGCATGTCTCATTTTATTGCAATTTATAAACATTGCATGGGAAAACAACCTTTATCTCATGAATTTATAAACATCACTAATCAAATACTTCTCTATCAAATGTATCCGCTTATTTGTTAGTATATTGCTTGTGTACAAACAATTTCAAGCGATATTTTAGTTCGCATTTANTACATGTAAAAAATATTTTTCACAATTTCTTCCTAGAGCAATGTGGAACAACTTTCTAAGCAAATTTATTATCAATGGCCTTTCAATGTAAACGAACTACCAAAGAATTATTTTGAAAATATGGCTATATCACTAAATTCAGATTCGGAGAACCCAAAAAAGTGTTAAACAAGTTGTCAGCATTGGGTTACTGACAATATGGGAAAATTACATGTTTAAATTTCTTTGCCAAAATAGCACCACTGTATGGTCGAATTTCAAAACACTGCAACTTCGCAACCGATGAACCAATTTCAAATTTCTTTTTTTTCGATGTAATTAGTTTAAAAAATTCTACAACATATTTTTCATTGGCAGAGTTTCAAGAACATGAGTTCCTGAGGAGTATGTTTCAATAAACCTGAAACTTTATTAGCTACTACTGCTTTATAAAATGTCTCTAATAACTGTTAATAATATTTGCATACTGTTAGAACGTAAAATTCGCTGCTGCAAACAATTATTATCAGTAATTTGCACTCTAGCCCAGAAATAAATACGTGGGTAAACAGTAACAAGTGGAAGCAAGGGGATGTCAGCATGTAGCCAGAAAATGCTCCTGCAACTCTTACCATATAGGAGGCAGATACAACTGGTAGCTTTTGTTAAACGAGTAGTTATAGCGGAAATGTAGCGCGATNATATTCTATTTTATTAATTATATGCATTGAATATATTTTACCAAATTATTTAGATCGATAAATTGCCATTCGTAGAACTTTGCTCATTATACATTTTCTACTTTTGTCAGTTTTGTGCATTTAGTTTATTTGAGTTACAATCAAGCATCAATGCAAGTCGAACCAGTAACGAGCACCATTCTATGAACGAATCTGAAAAGAGGTATGTTACGCAATTCACAATTGCATTGAAATATGACATTTCAATTAGCTTATTTATGCTATTTATACTTTTACTATTGGACTTTAAACTGCATATTAGATATCGATGCAATATCTAAAAATTATACCTATCACCTGAAGGGAAAAGATTGTCACCACATAATTCCCTTGAATTTATACCGATTTCGGAGGTTTTGAAATTGAAGCCTTTCACATGACAATGTATATATATATACATAC
>CABFPE010000433.1:585454-599815 GCA_900660155.1 Hofstenia miamia
AAAAAAACGGACATCTCCGACTATTCAATTAATTTCAATAATTCATCTGTTATACCTGTTAATAAGTTTAAATATCTAGGAGTAATAATAGATTCAAATCTTAATTTCACGTCGCAAATAAATACTATTATTAAAAAAATGGCTATAGGTATTAGAAAGATATCCCATGTTTCCCAACAGTTACCCCCAATTGCAGTAATTCAAATGTTTCATGCATTTGTTATGAGTAATTTAAACTATGCTAATATCTTATATACTAATGTACACAGCCAAATGTTAAAAAAGCTTCGAGTTCAACTAAAATGGGCATTAAATGTTTGTAATAAAAACTCTTCTAAAACAAAAGAATATATTTCTAAATCTATTCTTTTTCCACAAGAGTTAATTATTTACAATATTATTATTTATTTCTTCAAATTCATAAAGAAAATACCACCCTACAACGAGATATCATTCTCATTTTCGACAGATTGTCTGAAGCAAAATAAACGAACAAAAAACTACTCACGTGTTAAATTTAATAAAAATATCATGAGTCAATCCTTTATTAATACTGCAATTTATAACTGGAATATATTGCCAAAAGAAATGAAAATAATAGACAACCTTAAAAAATTCAAAAAAGAATTAAAATTATTATTTCTCAAACAAAAGTTTATATCAGGTAGATCATGGATAGGATTTAAATTTTATAATAACGATTATACAATAAATCGAAATTAGTAAGCTATCCGTAGTCAGTGTATTTTTTAGTCAGTGTTGTTTTATTTATTTCATTTTTGTTATTATTCATTTTTTTTGTACATAGTAGTTAATGACGCTATTAATTTGAAATATCAGTAAAATATTGTAAAAAAATTCAAATGAATATAGATTATCTTATCTTATCTTATCTTATTTTAAGCATTAAGCATTTTTGCAGGCTGAATTGTGATTTCATATTTATTAAACTATTAGAGCAATATAATTTCACATGCGTAATTTAAACATGAAATATTTTTTGTAATAAATCTCATTCAGAAATGGAGTTCCCACAAAATGTTTAAACATTAATCAATACATAATAATGCTTAAGCTGGCAGTGAGTTTTTATATGAATTCTTAAATTAATTAACTACTTTCTTAATATTACATGCTTAATAAACAATAAGAAAATGATTAACTCAAAATAGCAATTGACTTTGTTGCATGATAGTTTTCAGTTCATTTTATATGTGAGTCAAATATTTAACAGTTTCTTTGTTTCTAAGTCACAGGGAATACCTTAACGTGCCACTTCGAAAGCAGCCTCTTTCAAACAAATATAATAAAATAAGGCTTTATTTTCTGTACATAATGAAAAAATTCAGTTAGGTAAAAGGGTAAATCAACAACATTTCATTGCAATAGGATAGAATTTGGACCTTCATAGATATGTTTGTACATGATGGAAATGTCCTCTTATATTTATCTGTTCCATAGTAAGGATTTCTAAAATAATTACGTGAAATTCTTTTACTGGATAACTGATACAGATAAGCATAGGATGGGATTCACCCCGCAAACTGCTCAAAATATAGTTGAAAATGTTTTCTGAATGTTATGTTAACTTATCAGTAAACAATACTACGAAAAACTGTTTGCCAGACTTCCTTCCACCGAGGAAGTTTAAGTCAGAAAACTTAATTATAGTGAACAGAAATTTAGCTAAATGTGAACTAATAAGAAACAGCTATAAAATTAGAAAAACCATTACAAAATATAATATTGCGCTCTTGGACTATGGCGTTTTAATTTTTGTTAGTTGAATAATCTAGATTATAAAATTTTGTTTTGAGATAATTATAGTAATTATAATAAGTAAGACATATACAATGAAATGAAACGTAGAACCAAGCCAAAGGCAAAAAGGTAAAGCAAACTAAGGAGGATGCTAATCTATTAAACAAATTCTTTACTCGATTGAATGAATATTACGCCCAAGATGATGATCATATATTGAAGACTAATGATAATGGTATTGATCCAAGTATTATAGAAAGTAATATTAAAAATATTTTCAGACAAATTAGTACATTTATATCACATGGGCCTGGCAACATTCCTCCTTGGATTTACAAAGTTTATGTCAGAAATTGGCTGTCCCGTATCATTTCATTTTTCAATGCAGCCTACAGGAAATGAAATATCCTGACAAATATAAATATGTATGTGTAAGAACAATACATAAGATGAGTCTGCAAATATGCCTAACATGAAAAGTTTCATCCAATCACCGTGTCAACTATCGCAGCAAGGTCACTGGAAAGAATTAGTCTAAAGCAATATAAAGTTTGTAATCAAGCACTGATGAAGTCAATCAGTTTACATGTAAATCAGGGAGGTCCAACACAGATGCTCTTATATGCACTATTGATTTTATTGCTAACTCAATTGATAAACATTTAATAGCTGTTAAGAGTCTATTTATAGATTATTCATCAACATTAAACACTGTTTTTGGAACAATTTGCTAAATCATATCCATTGCTATTCTCCCTGGCTTTCTATACGTCTATCAAGTTATATGAAAAATTGGAAAAAAGCAGTCAAGGTAGCCAATAATATTGTATCTGATGAAATTGAAGTTAAAGTTGGAATACCACAAGGTGGTCCCATGAGTGGCCCACTGTTCACTGAAAACACCAATGAAATTAACAATGATACTATTTGTATTGCCGATAATGTTGGGAACGTTGCGAAGTACTTGGATGATACTAGACTTTTGCATGTAATAAGAGCTGATAATTTCGATGATAATTTTGTCTCATGCTATGCATCAACTGAAGCTAGTAGAACTTTTAAATAATAAAAATTTAATCCTTAATTCACAAAATCGCAAGAGGCAAGTTTTTCAACAAATAATAATAGCCATTTTGTCTCAAGCGTTCTGTTTGTGTTAATGAAGAGGCTATTCCTCAAGTGTTATCTATCAACTACCTTGGATTAGCTTTCGAATCAAATTTGTTAACGCTATAGTCCACTGTCAGTAAAGTCAAACATACCACTAAGTCACTTACATATTTGATAACATTTATGGAACATTGCACAAAGCTATTTATTTTAATATTTACATAGATCTTGTTATATTATACGCCTGCTAAGTATGGGTTCCTGGTCTTTGTGAAAAACTTCGTATTAATCTCCGAAATTGCATTACATTTTTCTCAATGGTTGCAAATTTTAGCAAACATAATCTGATCGAAATGCTCAACCAACAATTTAAAAATAGGTTTAGCAAAACTGTTGTGAATATTGGAAACGACAGGAAAGATCATGTTTACCAAATTTTCAAGAATACGTCACGACCAATTGACTCGGTGTATGATATCTCTTCCATTTACCCGTACTGAGCTATACAAGAAAACATTTTATTATAAGGCTTGTAAATATCTGATTCACGGTAGTTATCCGAAATTTTTGTGACTGTCTTGCCTTCTGTATTTTTTGCAAATATTAATTTCCTTTTTACTGTAAATCAGTACAGGAATAAAAGCGTTTATAAATAATAATAAATAAATATAATATCATAATACAAAGCCCTGAAAATCTGCTCTTTTTAATAGAAAGTTTCATTTTATTATTGCGATATGGCCCAGGATGGTGAAGATAAAAAACGAGTATAATAAGAAAAAGCTAGGACACTAGCAATACTGAATCAAGCTCTAGAGAAGATGACAATCTAAAAGGTTTCCGGGACACACAAGATATATGGATTTTAGTGCAGGAAGTTTCATAGAAGACTAGAACCACCATTTGAGAATATATATAAAGTAGGAATTTAATGTCGAGGTAGTTGGTAAGATAGCCATGAAATAACGAAAGCAAATGATTTCAACATTGACAGATCTCGTCATCTCGAGTCGGGTCGAGTCAACTGGAGTTATTTGATATTGAATAGTGCCATGCATATTTGCTTAATTACAAACAAGACTATAATTTTCTAATTGAAAACTTTTCTACAAAAATTTCTTTCAGAGTCTTTGGAGGTGAGCCATATTGTCACTCGAATGACAGTTACTAATATCAAGATGTTAGAATTGAGTGATATTATGTTGGTAGCCTCTTCCTGCTGATGCTATTGTTTTGAATTTTTAACATAAAAGGTTTCACTTTCTTGTCTTTCATAAAAGTTATATTTAAATTTCATTAACAAAACTCACAATTTGAAGTTGGTAACCAAACTTAACACTTTATTCAAGTGATATATAATTTTATATCATCAGCAATTATTGCTCAATGCTATATCTATGTACAAAATTTATCAATTACAAGTTTTTTACTAATTACAAATGTAACTGCTCGAATTTATTTTGTGTACTTGGACAACAGTTGATTATTTAATGGAAATTTTATAATTATGATATTGATAGGACTATGTGCATAGACAAGATTCAAAATTTGAAATCCGACTCAACTCGATTCCAGTCTGACTTGGCTCGAATTTTCAGATACTGACTGACCCGACTCGATGTAAAAATATTCCATCTCGCAGGGCCCTAATAAGTACTTTACAAAATCAGGAAGGAATTATGTCTGAACTGTTAGAGAAAAACTGCAGAATTGTATAACCCGAAAATCAGTTATATTAAGTCTTTTCATAGCTGATTTTTTGTATAAAAATATGGTTTTAAGAGAATAGAAACTGGAAAAGGGCAAGGAAAAATGCTTAGCAATGTCAGAAATTGTTATTATAAATTAGAAAGAATAAAGGAAATCACTAAATTCTGTTTTTGGTTCTTATCATCTCTGATGTTGAGAACAATTACATCCTTTGATAAAGCAGAAGATTTTTTTTTACCCTACAAGATAACTGTTGATTTTCAATCTAAAAGATCAGAGAGGAATTCTCTATATAATTGAAATTTTGATATTTTTTGTCCAAACATTCAAAAAGAATTGCAATTCTCAATAAATGAGATATTGACTCTATTTGAGAAAAAAGTAATAAAGTTTATAAATGATATATGCATTTAATGGGATAAAAAATGTCGATAAATATATACTTAAAGATGAATTTTAAGGAATAAATATGAAACATTTGAAAACAATAAATTAGTAAACTCATCATTTCATTATTTTCTTTTAAATATTCATATCAATTTTTAATGTGCATTAATTTGGTTGCCATTTCTGATAAATTAATGACGTATAGTTTTTCATATATTTACATATACAGTGGAATCTCTCTATTTCGACACTAATTATCCGCTACATTGGGCGAATGGAGCTCTCTTATTAGTTGTCCGATTATTTGATGTGCGTTCATACGCAATATTGTTCCCAGAGGTGTTTGATTAGAAAGCCATTTGAAATAATATACTTCAAAAAGATCACAAATGCAAACATATAACATATTGAAAATTGAATACGATAAGATTACTTAACACTTACTGAAACAATAATTTTAATAAGCTTTGTTAATCGATTCAATACATGATTGTCCGTTTTCAGCAAGACTAAATTTTGGGGGAGAAGACATGTCCCTGTGCCCCTCCCTTGCCTACATGGTACTTTTTGCATGCATAAGTCACAACTATACACTTGTGTCATATATAATTTCGGAATTTCTATGACTATGTTCACGTTAATTATAATTCGAATATAACTGTGTATATATACTGTTCGTCTATATGATTTGTTTAATTAATTCCCCTGTCACATAATTCCACAATTGATCATTTCTTTAATTCAACATATTTTGGCAAGCACTGAAAATGGTCAAATTAGAGAGCTTCCATGATATTATTTATAATTGCATAATCACAATAGTCTTTAAATGTTTTAGGTGTTGACTTTCATTCATATTATATTCTCTAAAGGTAACTTGTGTTTTACAATGTTTATACTGTATATCTAATGTACCATTCAACATATCAAAATAATGTATTTTTTATAACTCTAGAATCTTACTCAGATAATGAGACAAACCAACCTTAATAAACTACTAAAAATTCCAAATGTGGAAAATTTTAAATTCAATAAGGAAAATGTTGGATTTTTTCTTATATATTTACTGCAAGCCGTAAAGCCAGTATACAATGATTAGAGAGTATGCCAAATTTTCCATTAAGCAAAATCTTTCCTATAGTCCAGTTGAATAAAAAATAGTGGTGGAAGGCCATCCAAACGTCTTTATATTTTGAAAATGGAACTTCAAATTGTATCTTATCAGGGTTGGTAGATTTTTTGCAAAATATTTTTTCAATTACAAAAATTCATAGTTGGAAACCTAATTGGATTGATATCCTCCAATTTTCCATCTCACTTCTGCCTAGAGTGTCCAGACATCCGGCATTAGGAAAGAAAATCCTGTTTTTGAGCATTCGGTGTCTGTCCTACTTCACCTTAAGAAGAACGCTAGTTTGTCGTGCTTTCTGGCAAAATACAAATGTTCGATTGCTACTCCATTAATTTGAGATACATGTTCACTATTTCACCCCAGTTAAATACTGATTTTAAAATCATGAATAAAATTGAATATTAGTTAATTTCAGTTCTTTATTCATATAATATCTGACAAATAGACACTCATTCTGTATATATATGCATTTCAGATTTCAACTCCTGACTCCTTAATTATGATGTTTAACTTTGACTAAAAAATTTGTGTTGGCAAAAATGTACATCTTTTGTGAATTTGTAAATGACCATGCTATACCTGCCCACCCCTAAATGACAATAAGTAAATACAATTTTGTTTAATCATTTTCTGCATTTCAATGAAGTACATCAAACATATTTTCTCTACTTTCTGCAATCTTAAACATAATTTCAAAGAAATTTTCAGTTGAGTCATAAATTAGAAAAAATCTACGTGATCCTCATAGTTAAGCTTATTGCAGGAAATATATCTAAGATTTAATTTTAGATTGATAACTAAGCTAATATATTAAAATTTTGTTTGTTGTTTGTAGCTAAGTAAAAATGCTGAATGATGAACAATATTTCATGACATCAACCTAAAATGCAGTGAGGGCTTGAGCACTTTGAAAAAGAATAAATTATAAAATTGCAATTCATAAAGATAACAATAGTTTTAAAACCATTGTGACACATTTTCCTAGAAGCATATATTTTCAAAATTTATTTAAGTTTCAAATAATTATGTAGAATTTTATGAACATTTTGCATGTGTGTGATAATTGTATAACTCTAAAGTAAATTTTAGTTCAAGCTGAGACTGGTATTTTTTCAATTCTTTCTAAGCTATGTTTATCTTTAAATCTTAAAGGCCTTCATAATTTATACTTAGATCATTAAATGCAATTTTTAGACACTCTGTGTAAGTAAATTCTATAATTTAGTTCTCTATGAAACTCAAATTCTGTTTTTTGTACCTATGGATATGCAAATTAAATTTATCAAAATTGATTTTATGTATGCATTTTTTTTAGCTGCAGATCCTAGTTATAGTAAGTTTTTTACTTATATAATTTTATTAACTAACTAAATGGTAAAATTTGAATTTTATATATGTATAAAAGAAATAAGAATATGTTTACAGGGATTTTAATTGATGCTGATTTTCAAAAATGAACACAGATTTATTTAGAAATTTGGAAATAAAGGAAAAAATAATAAATTTATTTCTAAAATATTCTTGATCTTAGAATGGCGCAACACAATCAGAGGCATCTTCAAGATTTTGTGGCAGATGGTATCTCAATTGTGATCAAGAGAGTGAAAATTTAGACTAAAAATGCATCTCATCTTTGTTGTGAACATTTTTAAATTTTTTACTTAAAATTATTCGACTTAATTAATTATCATTAAAGGTTGCAATATCATGGGATAATTCCACCAATTTGTCATCTTGCATAAACCACTAAATTCAATTTTTGTAAAAATATTTAAGCATAAAACAACAGAAATTACACTAAAGTGTCCTAGTATAGTCTGTTGGACTTGGATCAAAAATAAATACCAGGACCTAAGTAATTTCTATAGGTCATCAAAAACTCTTAACTGGATATTTTAAGCATAAATCATCTGCCAAAATTCAACAAAGGAAATGAGATTTTCACTGAAATCTAAAATACCTCTGTAAAACCATATAGATTTTATTTATCTACAAGTGACTTTTACAATAATTTTCTTACAGTGTTCAAAATAAATTTGTTTGAAGATCGTCTTTTGCTTGATGTTCTACACTTTAAGATGTTCATAATTTTGCAATGCTAGGTATTCTGATTATAGCAATATTGCCAATTGATTATTATTAAAAAATTGAAAACATTGTGCAAGCACACTAAGAAGTAATCTAGATGTAAACAAGGAATCAAGTACTTCCTTAACAATGAACATATGATTTTTGCTCAGTTTTTTCATTTTAAAGGATTGCAGTTTGAAAAATCTCATGATTGCATAGATTCAAATGGAAAATTGGTTTACAGTTTTTGAATAAAACTTATCTTAGAATTAATTTATCCTGAAGCTACTGTAAATATTTCAGTGAGTATTCACAGGGAAAAAAATTTCTTGAAACTGCTTTTAGTTACTCAGTCAACTACAGTATTTCCCAATGAGTTCAAGGGCGATTACAGTTTTAAGATTTGTGAGGAGCTAAAATTTAAATAATAATAATAATAATAAATCAAAGAAAAATGCAATTTTTGTCAAAAATATATAATTTCAGAACAGATTGTTTAAAATCAGCAAACAAAACTAAAAAATCTTTTACCGCATTTAAGCTGCATTTAAAAAAAGTAATTTCAAATTTTAGTAAATTGCACAAGAATTTATTCCAAATAATCATTTTTTGTCATAGAAATCCATAAATTTGCATAATATGCTCTTTTGAATAAAATGAAATATAGCAATGTTGTTTTATTTCATTGTATTCTTTACCTTAATATAATTGTAATTTAGATGATAAAGATTTCTATAGTAAGACATTATATTATTATGTATAATTTAAACTTGCAACAAATTTCTCTATTTAAAATAATATTTAACTTATTTTTATTCTCATTTGATATTATCATATAAATTTGATTTTCACACTTATGCTTGTAACACCTAATGTGACCTTAATTTTGGATTTTGATGTTGCAAAGTTAGGTAAATTTTCATTAACTACTTAGTTCAAACAGGGCAAAATATTTTTATCAAATGCAATAAATTTAGCTGCTTGTGTTCCTCAATTGCAACATACACTAGTCAAATTGTAATTTTATGATCTTGACCTAACAGCCTCTTCTCCAGTACTAAATAGCATAAAAGTAATTTCTATGTGAAGGTTTTACTTTTTACCTAATTATTGCAATGTTTATTAAAAAACATATAATGGTGAATACTAATTTGAATGTTTGAAAGACTATCATGAGTCAAAAAATACATGCAGCTTTATTAAGTTGTTATTGGTTGCATAGGGTGTCATCTAATATTCACAACTACTGCTATGGCTGTGAAGTATGCTGTATAGAAAAGGAAAATGGTGGACACATACCAAGGAATACTGAATAACAAGAGGTGACACAGAAATCTTTTACAAAAAGTGTGTAGGTGGGAAAATGTATCTAAGTTTTCAATAAATTTTGTAAAAATTAAATAAAAATAAAGCTAAATTGCTACATTAAAAATAAAAGCATAGCTTTATATTTATAAAATGATACAATATTAACTAAATTTAGATGGAGAACAAAGCTTTTTAACTGCTTGTTCTGATGTATTTGACTTAGAAATTTTCTGAATTTCATCATCTAGTTTGCAAATGTAAACTCTACTAAGAGTGTTAATAACACTGAGCAATCTTGTGTAGAGGAGTAGGTAATAATCATTCACATTCTGCATTTTCAGTTTCCATTGAATAAAAAAATCTGAAAAATATAAGGTGCATGGGATTTTATATACACTCAAATAAATTTCATAGTAATAATAGTTTCATTTAGAATTGATAGACAATCACAAGAAAGTTCATGAATGAAATCACCATTCTTAGCCATATTATTTGAAGCAATTATTCTCAAAATCGCAAATAATTGTGCCTTTGTTAATACTAGATTCTACTTCACATAAAAAATACATTTCAAGTGCTATCTTATTCAATAAATGCATAGTATTACTTATCATTTGATTTACAGTCACAAAGTAATTGCCTCCTAAAACTATAAGTAAATTCCAAATTAATGCTTAAGTTGACCAGGCTGAAACTCTCCAAGCACATATGAAATCCAAAATCTAATAAAAATTTTGAAGGAAACATACCAAAATTAATTATGTTAAGCCTTTTACTCATTGTTGATTACTATAGCATCCATGTTATGAAACTTATTTGCATTTAAACTTACATAATCAAGATGTTCATCACATTTAAAAGTAACAACCACTTTACAATTGTGAGCTTCTGTAGCATTCACTACCAAGCTTTAACTCACTTTGATTAATTCCTTTTGAATGTAACTCTGTTAAGTGTGGGTAGGGATGTACTTTCACTAACTGCTTTACTTTATTAATACTCATAGTTAACTTTGATTAACTATGTGGTAATTAAACACTATTGAGGTGTGTATCAAATGTTGCAGTTCTCCTGTTGACTGATCTTCCAAGAGGCCTCTGGCCAACTCTGATCTCTGAATCTTCCCACACTTAGTCATCTTCACTCCTGATGGATTGTGTCCAAATCTCAGCTCAATGAAGTAGCTTATGTGTTCCCTATCCTAACTCAGTTCAACCCTCAAGGCTGGATAAAACTGACTTAAACTCAATTTATAATGTGTAATTTATACTTGCAACCTGGAAGTGTAACTAGCTGCTTAATAAATATTTATTTAGCCATTACTGAAAAATACTGGCTTTAACTAATTTAAATAATTAAATAGATAATTACTTGCAGCTTCCCAACTTACATTTAATTAGTAATACATGCTCAGTCTCATTATCAGTCTATTTATAGGTCTCCTACATAGTCTAGTTAATATAAAATATAATAACATATGATTGGTTATCCAACCATTTCTCTGAAGTTTCATTATTGCATACATGTTGTTAAAAGACTTGATAGTCAGCTAAACAGAGAAAAACTCCTAATTGTATCCCTAACCTAAATGCAGTTTCATGGCTTGAATCAAGGACCCTCAAATCACTGTGACCTTGCCACTACTAATGCATTTAACATTTAGTTTGACATTCTGAAATAATAAGCAAACCAAATTAAATCTAAAGATCAGATTTTCAAAGAATTTACTTCAACAGTTCTCTAAATGATTTCTCTCTATTTATAGTTCTGGATCAAAAAGTAACTATTGATTTGAATTTTGAATCATCTACCAAGATGGCTAAAAAATAATGGAAGTGATATTGCCCCCTTTGTTTTGCCAAATTGTTTCAACAAGTACTATTTGGTAGTGTTCTCTCTTAGTTGTATTTTACAAAATTAATGATGCTAAACTTAAATTGATTTTAATTTACAATTAATACTAATTTAATCATAATTCAATTTGATGTTAATCTTCTCTGACTGACTAATCTCTTTCTTAGTTTTTTTTTGTAGCATTGATTCTTAGATTATGCTAAACGCCCCTCTCAGTGTGCATTGTTTTCAACACAGCTCTTTCTCTGTGGATTAATTCATCAGCTTTTCTTATTATTGTTTCTGCTCTTGGGTTGCTCCAGCTTGTTGTCATTTTTAGTGTCACCTCTATTTCTGTGGTCACTGTACTGTGATAGCACAGAAATTTTGCTTCTTTTATGTTCCCTGATATCAGTGTAATTTCTCATAACTCATTCATTTTCCTTGAAAATATTTCATATTTTTGATACAAGTGGATCCCTTTTATAGCTATCATCAGTGTCATCTGTGCATCTGTGGATCCAGACCACTATTAAACACCACTCATTTAGCTTGACATCATATTAAATAATCAAACCATAATAGCAGAACAAAATAAGAATTCCAAATAAAATTCTTTATCAATTGCTTACAGGATTTAGTTTTTATTTATAGCAAATCTAGAAAAGTACCTATCAATTTCAAATTTAAACTTTCATCTGCCAAAATGGCAGCTAAAAATAATGGAAGTCATTTCGCCTCATCATTTTGCCAAAAGTATTATTATCGACTGATACTAATCTCTTATTTCTGACACACATTGTTTCTTGGTTGCATAATACAAATTAATCTAATTGATCTAATACAATATTTCTAATCATCATCTTTTTGATCTTATTCTTATTTTGGTTCAACATTTGCAGCTGGGATTTATTTGAATGATGCTACATGCCCTCCTCAGCTTGCACTATTTTTAGCACAGCTCATTCTCCATGTACTAACATGTCTGCCTTCCAAATTATTGATTCTGCTTCTTGACCTTCCCATTTGGTGTTTTCAAATTCAACTTGCTTTGTCATTTTCAAGACTGCCTCTCTTTCAGTTGTCACAGTGTTGGCATATTTTAAAAATTTCACCTCTCAGATATTTTCAGCAATTGGCATGATTTCTCTTAGTTCATTGATCTTTTGTGAGAATCTATCATAATATTTTGGGTAGAGTTGTATACCTTTAATTCTTATCATTAGTGTCATCTGTGCATTGGCCCTGCTTGTGTGGGCTAGGTCACCTCTTATCTGATTATCTGGGTAAAAGAATGTGAACACTTTTCTTAGACAGAGTATTTGCCACACCCTTATAAAAGAAGCTGATATTATCCATTAACTCCTGTTCACTTATGTCATTGGGATAGTTTTTGTTGATTCTCTTCATTGGTACAATTTCCACTCTTTTTGTAATGTTGTAGTAATGGTATTTTCTTTCCCAGATATCTGTCCATACAATATCATTAACCCTGGAGAATAGCATTATTGCTTTAAGAATGCAGCTTTCTATTTCTTTCCTGAGATCCTGTAGTTGTGTGTTGATGGGTTCCCCTGTGTATACAACTGGTATGGCGTTATTATTCCTTCAATGTACACCCTTTCTCTATTATTGTTCTTCAGCATTATCTCTTTTGATTTCTTGTAGTCATTGCATTCTACCATAGCTTTAGCCTTCTTTTCTGTGTTTAAATATGATTTGTACTCATGTAAGAAGGTTTTCATGACTCTGACTTTTTTTGGCAGTCTCCAGCATGGGAGGACCATTGGTATTGCAATTGTTTTCAGCAGAGTGCAGATTAAGATTTTTGTTTCAATTTGTCTCTCAATGTGTGGATATGGGCCTTCTGTGGTTGGTGTTGTTGCTAGGCCTATTGTGATGGGGTAGTTCATTTTTGCTTTTGAAATGGTGTTCCAGAATGCTTGTGTGAGTACCCTTCTGCTTAATTTAATTCATATTTCTTCATTGATGTCTATTCTTGCTGTTATGCATTCAGTGTTGGATCAATGTTTTTCTCCAAACTTTTTGTGTATTCCTTTTCTTTCAAAATGTATATGATTGTCAAATTTTCTTCATCCATGTTTATCTCTGGAATTTCTGCTATTTGGTCCTTGTAGGGCATTATAGCTTGTGTCATTTCCAATGTGAAATCATCATTGAATACGATATGTACCATGCTTCAAATGTATGTTCTTTCCAGCATCTCTTTAATCTCTCATGGGTAGCTTATTATCACATTTACTTCAGGTCTATTGTTGGCATCAAGTACTATCAGTAGGTTTTTTCTTTCAGTTTTTGCAAATTTTCTTATGTGTCATTTTGTTTCAGGGGATAGTTTTGCAAATGCATTGGACATTCATTTCTCTCTTTCTCTAGTTAATTCTGTTCTCTCTGAGCTAGTGTCTGAGGAGGCGTGTAGCTGTGTCATCTGTAATGGTAATCTGCCGTGCTTGGTTCACAGTCCATGGGTTTCTACTTATTCACCTTTGAATCAGTTCAAAGTTTCTCCTATTGGCACTTGACCAGCTGTGGTTCCAGATGAGATAATGTCAGCCCTGAATTGCTTTCATATCTCCATGGTTCTTCCACCACTTACACCTTCCTCTGCAACTCCCAGTGTCTCACCGCCCTTGAATCAGCATTGTGGACTCTCAGAAGGAAAGTTGTGCTGCTGTGCACCAGTTTTCTGCATGCCCTTGAATCGGTGGTGCAGGTCCCTGGTGGGAGAGGCTTTTTGTCCATTTGTCTCCCTGCCCTTGAATCAGCCTTGGGGACTACTAGGACTCCTTCTCACTCTATGTTGTCTGTTCATCAGTTCTTCATTCTTGTCCCTTCTGCCCTGGAGTCGACATCTGGTTTGAGAACTTCTGTGAACTCTCCTTCTACTGTTCATAGTAGAGAGTTCCTCCAGTTGCTGATTTCTGCACACTCTCTTCTTCAATGGTGGGTGCATCATTCTCTTCTAGATTCCTAAATTCAGTTAGTAAATTTAAATCCCATATTTCAGGGTCATATATAGGTTTATTTCT
>CABFPE010000433.1:605157-627142 GCA_900660155.1 Hofstenia miamia
TTGATCGATAGTCAGACTAGGCAAGAATCGAAAAACTCCTAACCGTAACATAGGTGCACTTTCGTGACTGGCACAAAGACCCTAGAATCGATCCCGTGATGGATTCCAGCCACTACTAAACACAACTTGCCTAGCTGCACATTTAGTTAAATAATCAAACCAGATAAAGTAGAAATGAAAATTAAATAAACTCCGAAGAATTTATTGTTCATCAAAATTATGGTTGAATCAAAGCTATTTATAAAATTTCTACAAAAAGTACCTGCTGATTTTAAAATTCAAATGATTCGTCTGCCAATATGGCTGTTCATACGTAAGCATTAGTTTGCTCAATTTAATTTGTCAATTATCTCTTGATCGGCTAACAAGTTTCTTACTTTGACCAATATTAAATCTTAGCTGCATTTTAAAAAAATAAACTAAAGTTCATTAACTAAATTTTTACAATTAATTTCAATTAATAATCATTCGACATTATTCAGCTTTAGTTGCTTTTTTGGATGATGCTACATTGCGACTTCATTGTTGCATCTCTCTAGATTTGCCTAAATTCAGTGAGTAAGTTCAAATCCCACACTTTGGGCCATATACATATTTATCTCTTACTGCCCTTCTTGGCAGTACTCTTGTTTGTAAGTTTTCATTACTGATATTTGTTTCAAATTCTTCATCAAAACCTTCTTCTGGTAAACTGTCTAACTCATTCATATTGTAAATAATCTCATTTCCATTAATTTGGTTTATTTTCAATTCGGCATTTTCATCTAATCTAGTTTCCTCAATGTCTGCTGTTGTTCATTTTAAATTTTGAAAATGCAGTAATTTGCTATTGTTTAGAATATACTCATTGTTTGGCAGTATTTGCATTATTGTGTATGGACCTGACCTAATTGTCTTAAGTTTTCAGATGTGGTTTGTGTCTGCTAACTTTACAGGTGTAAATGCATATACTGTGTCACCTATCTTATGTGCATAACAATAAATTTTCTTATTGTAATTTTGTTGTTGTCTCATGGCAGACTTCTTTATGTTGTGGCACATCATTTTATGTATTGCAGTAATTTGGCTTCTTAGTTGACTCACATAGTCATTGTCCATCTTCCCACTATAGTTGAAGTATTGCATTGAGAGTGGTGTCACAGCTTCCCTTCCAAACATTGCCTTGAATGGTGTCATGCCCTTGGTCAAATGTACAGATGTTTTATAAAAATACTTGACCACTTCAATTACATTTCACCACTTCCATCCTCCTATCCTTGATGTTGTGACTCTTATCAACTTGATTAACATCCTGTTCAATCGTTCCACTGTGCCATTCACCTGTGGGTGGTATGCCATTGTTCTCTCACTTACTATTTCCAATAGTTATGACATTTCCTGAAATAGACCACTTTCAAATTGTGGCACTTTGTCTCTAATTATTGTCTCCATTGGTCAAAACTTCAGGATGAACTCCTTCATTATTATCTCTGCAGTTGTTTCCGCCATTGTGTTCTTCATCAGGACCATCCTCGCATATTTAGTAAAGTTATCCACGAATCCCTAACATTTCTGACTGCCATCTTAATGAATCTTGCATTGAAAGTGCTTTCTGTTTGTGTGATGCCTAAATGGCCCCTCCTGTGCATCTTCCTAATTAGTTCCCTTTTATAATATTCTGGGATTGCAATTCTGTTTCTTTGTGATTCCACATATAGGAGTCTGTTTTTGTTTGTCTTCCATTTGTTTCTCTCATAGTAGCTCACTGTTAATTTTGATAGTTTTAGTTTTGGTTCTTGTAGTTTTTTTATGATTTCATTCAGTATAACATCGTCCTTTTGCTTCTCTATGATCTCTTGCTCCAATATCCCTTCCTTGATCATGATTGGTAGGACTGCTTGTCCTTTTTTATCAACATTTATTTCAGGTTGTCCTTTGTACTCCGTGTGTGGTAGAAATTGGAATTGTTTCTTTTCACTGTCTTCCTTCACTGCATCTCTTTGGTACTCTGGGAGTGCTTTCCAAAAATCCGTGTTAGTGTGCAGTGTTCCTTTCCAATGTTTGATGGTAAAAGTAAATTCATTTAAGTATTCAATCCATCTCCACACTATTCCTTATTTGTCTCCTAAGAACTTCTTCAGCCATGCCAGGCTGCTGTTATCTGTGCAGACCCTGAATTCTCTTCCTATTAAAAAGTGCTGGAATTTCTTAATACTTTCAATTAGTGCCAACATCTCTAATTTCGTCAAGCTGTAGTTCTCTTCACTCAGTTTCAGTTTGCAGCTGAAGAATTGTATCAGCACCTCCTTGTCATTCTTCATTTGTCCTAGTGTTGCTCTGATCACCATCTTGCTTGCATCACAGTCCAAGATGAATGTTTCATTGTAATCCAGCATGTTCAGCAATGGCAATTTTGCCAGCACTTCCTTTATATTGTCCAATTCTTCTTGTTCCTGCCATGTCCATATGAAAGGTACTGATTTTCTCATTAGTCTTGTTATTTTGGCAGTTTTTCTGGTGATGTTAGGTATGAACGTTCCATAGTAGTTGAAGAAACCCATTATCCTCTGTATATCTTTCTTGTTATTTGGTTTCTCTATCTTCCAGATCATATCTCTCCATTATCCTTCATGCAGTTTTATTGGTTTGTTTGTTGTCATAACTATCTTGTGTGTTTTGCCTATTGCTTGTCCCATGCTTATCTCTCCAGAGTTGAATATTCATTTATGTATCTCTAGCACTTCTCTGAGTTGTTGCAACTGCTCCTCATTCAGATGTTGATATTCCTCTTCTAGTAATTGTGGTATCTTGTACTCATCTTCTCCATTTGCTTTTGTCTCTATGCCCTTGAATCAGCTGTTGGGAGTACCTGCTGTTTTCATTTGTAAGTCCTCAAATCAACCATACAAACTACTCTGCTCATCAATGTCTTCCATTGCCTTCCAAATTGCTTTGATGCTAGACTTGAAATATTTTCCAAGTATTCTCACATTGGTTTTCTTCACATTAACATTGATATTCATTGCATTCAGCATTGGTGTCCTTCCCTTTCCATTTTTTATGGCGCAGACACTTGATACTCTTTTTGAGTTAATTCCTTTGTTGTTGTAGATCATTATGTCTACTGTAATCTTCTCTCCTGTTTGGATTGTATACGTCTTCTTCTAATTCAAATGTTATTGTTAACAGCTTGCCTTCCTGTTCTTGGATTTCAATTTCCTCATCCTGTACCTTGATTCTTCTATTCAAGTAATTTATTACACATCTGTTCTTGGTTAAAAAATCATCACCCAGTATCACTTTGTATGGTAACAAGTTGTTGTGAGTGTCTATCACTACTAGCAATTGTTCAAAGGTGGTGTTCACTATTCTAATTTGTACTGCATTTAACTTTCCTTGTGTGTCTATGTATTCTTCCTGATGCATTGATTAGTCTTTTGTTCAATCATTCAAGGTCTTCTTGTTTAAACCCCAGTTTCATTGTACATTCATCAGTTATATTAGACATTGCAACTCCCATATTGATTGTTGCCTTTGTCATCACTCTATGTATCATTATTGTTATTGTGTTAACATTGTCCAAAGTCGTCATAATCATTATTGGTGCTCAGTTTTTTGAAGTTAGCACTTGAGCTAGTTTTCAGATTCATCTTCAGTTTGTGCATCCTTGACCAATTGTGATTCAGATTCAATCACATCTTTGTCTTTATAGTATGCCTCCTCATCTCTGATCATATTGATCTGTTTTTTGCCCCTTCTTTCTGCAACTGTAGCACTTTATGTCCCTTTCTCTTACTTTCTTTACCTTTCTCTCTTTTCCTTTTATTTTAATAAATTTTTCTGTTTTATTTTCATTTTAGGGTTTGGTATTCACTCTTTGTGATTTGTAATATTTTGTCATTCCATTGGTTTTTCTTTGTGCCATACTGCTTTTTTGTAGATGCATGTATTGTTTTCAATTGTCACCTGGATATCCACCGCCTTTCTTATCATCTTCTCTAGTTTGTCATCTGTATTGCATTTGATTTCAAATTGGGTTCTGATGTTCTTGGGCATTCCCTTGCAAATATGCAAGAAGAGGTCATACTTTGAATATTTGTTTCCTCTGGAACTACATGTTACTAGTAGTTCCATTTGCTGAATTTAGTTTCATATCTCATCTGTTTTTCTCATTTTTGTTGAGTTCAATATGATTTGGTACTGGTTTTTGAAGCTTTTGTTTTTGCAGTACTCTACAAAGTCTCAAATCAGTAGTTTGTAATTTTGTTTTGTATTGGTATCCAGCAGCATGTAATGTTGGGATACTGCTCCTGTAAGGCATAGTGGGAATCTCACAGCTGCTGCTTGCTGACTTAAATTTCTCTCAGCCATCATAATTTTGAACATTTGAAGCCATTTGATGAACATTGGATTATAACTATTGACCTTTCTGTTAAATTTTCTCAAGGTTGCCTTGCACAGTATCACGTTGTTGTTAATATTCTCTGGTAAAATAGAACTCTTGAAGGTTGGTTTCTTTTGTGCATTTATATTTTTTTTATTGTAAATTGGTGGATTACTGCATTCATGATTTCGTCAATGATTTTCTTCTTCTCATATTTTTCATCTTCATCATCAAAGTCTTTTGATGGTTTTTTGAAATTGACTGGTGATGCTTGTAAGTTCCTTTCTTTTATCTGTTTGAGTGTTGCTTCATGTTTCCATATTCCCTCTCAGTTTTCCTCTTCATCCCTCTGCATTGTTCTAAGTTTATGTCTGAGTTCTTCTAACTCTTGTTCTTGTGCCTTCCAATTTTCCTCTCTGCCCATTTCTGTTAGTCATTTTTTAGTTGTTCTAGCTCTAGGGCTTGTAGATTGTTATTTTGGATTAACTGTCTATTTTTGTTTTCTAATTGTTGGTATGTTTTCTCCCATTTTTTATTTAGTTCCTGAAAATGTTTGTTCAACTCTGCCAATTGGTTTTTTAGCATCTTGATGTCATTCTGGAAATCTTTGTTCTGACTTTCCAACTGGCTATCCATCTCTATCTTGAGCTCACTTGAGCATTTTCACTATGCTGTTCTAATTCTGCAACTTTTTCCATTAGTAGTTGTATTTTGCATCTCAATATTGATTCTGTTTCATTATTTTGTCTGAGAATATTTAGAATTTCTGTTGAACTTGCCTCTGGGGACATGTGTAGGGTCTCTAGTTCTTCTTGGGGTAGTGGTTGCTTTGCTTGTGCCTTTCTTGGTACTTCCTTTCTTTCCTCTTGTATTTGTCATTTTTAATTATGATTAGTAGTGGCTTGAGTCTCAGTAAAATTCTTTGTTTCTGATTCAGCTGCAGGTTAGGTTTCTCCTAGGTGGCAGTAGCTGACTGTGTGCTTTGTTGGTAGTTGGTGTTTCCATTGCATCTATTACCTTGTCTGTTTCCTTAGTGATGTCAGTTTCATTTCTTACTTCTTCAAATTTAAGTAGTGAGTCAGGATATCAACTTGTTGTTGATTCTTCTTCATTCTTTAACCTGTCATGGTCGCCATGTAGCATCTGCTACTATTGAGGTCGGTATCAAATGTTGCAATTCTCCTGTTGACTGATCTTCCATGAGACCTCTGGCTGACTCTGATCTCCAAATATTCCAATACTTAGTCATCTTCATTGCCAATGGATTGTCTCCAAATCTCCACTCAATGAAGGAGCTTTTGTGTTCCCTATCCTAACTCAGTGCAACCCTCAAGGCTGGATGTAACTGACTTAAACTCAATTTCAAATGTGTAATTTGTACTTGCAACCTAGCAATGTCACTAGCTGCTTAATAAATATTTATTTAGCCATTACCAAAAATTCCTGGCTTTAAATAATTTAAATAATTAAATAGATAACTACTTGCAGCTTCCTAACTTACATTTAATTAGTAATACATGCTCAGTCTTGTTATTGATCTATTTATAGGTCTCCTATGTAGTCTAGTTAAGAGAAAATATAATAACCTATGATTGGCTATCCAACCATTTCTCCAAAGTTTCATTATTGCATACATGTTGTTGAAAGACTTGATAGTCAGCCAAACAGAGAAAAACTCCTAATCATATTCCTAACCTAAATGCAGTTTAATGGCTTTGATCAAGGACCCTTGTCAAGATACAACTGACTTAAACTCAATTTTGTAAAGTGTTTGTTGGATTGAATAAGTAAAGCAACCTGGCGTTGACACTAACTGCATTAAGTTACTATTAAAGTAGCCATTATTGTAAAATTACTGGCTTTAACATTTATCTAATATATTGCAGTTTCCTACACTTACATTTAATAACAGTACATATAAAGTCATTTATTCAGTTGATTATTGTCAAGTCTTCTACTATTAGTAATAAAGATATAATCCTAATGTTAGACTCTCCAGCCATTTTGGGCATCTGTTTTAATGTACATGTAGTGATCAGTAGTCAGACTAAGCAAGAATAAAAAACTCCTATTCATAACATAAGTGTGGTTTCATGACTGGCACAAGGACCATTCGAATCACTCCCGTGATGGAATCCAGCCAATACTCAACACAACTTGCTTAGCTGAACATTTTAATAAATATCAAACCAGATAAATGAAGAAAATGAAAATAAAATAAACTCTGAAGAATTTATTGTTCATCAAATTTCCTTTAAATTCTAAGCTATTTATTTAAAAAGTTCTAAGTACCTGCTGATTTTGAATTTTGAATTAATCTTCTGCCAATATGGCTGTTCTTACATAAGCATAATTTTGCTTGTTACAATTTGTCAAATACTACTTAATCAGCTCTGGTATTTTTCTCACAATGTACAATATTGTAACTTAGTTGCATATTATAAAATGAATAAGATAATTAACTAAATTTTACAATCATTTTTGATTACATTTAATCACTGTTATTCTTTCGACGCTGATCTCTTTGGTTTGCAGCTTATTCTTTTTGGGTGATGCTAACCTTCACAAATGTATTTCATCCTTTGTTTCTTGTTGTCAGAAAAAGCATATTTCTCTCCCTTTCTATTACTCAACCCTTACTGTACACTCTTGAATAAACCTGAATCTTTCAAATGCAGTTACAGTTCTTCTGATTCTTTAAAACTCTTGTCTCTCACAGAAGACATCATCAACTTCATGGAACTCAACAAAATCTTTCTGTTGTCCAGCTTCTCATCTGGATCTCTTCAAGACTCTTATGCTTGCATTCCCTCCATTCCAAACATGACCTTCCCAGCTTAAATTGGAACCATCTTGCTGCTCACTCAGATCTGGAGAAAGCTGATCTCTTCACTGTCTAGATAATGTAAGGTACACATAATTAGTTCTCATTGAGCTGAGATGGTGCAATGAACTTGGTCAGTTGCTGATGAAGGAGAGGAACTGTTGTGTGGAGATTGGCTTCAGGCAGCAGCCCACAGATGATTGATGAGAAAACACTGCACAGCTTCATCACCTAAACAATGATGATTAGTACTCAGTTAACATAACTAGTTATATAAAGAGGAAAGGTCTAGCAGTCTATTAAATCAGTAAATCCTCACCTGCCAATTACCAAGTGATAATTACTAACAATGATACACTGTGCTAAAAAGGCCAGGTGCAGGATGTTACAGAAGGAAGGTGTACCAATAATCAGCAGAGATAGAGTCATTTAAAATGGGAATGAAGAAGAGAGAGCAGCATTTAAAGATACAAAGTCACTGTTAGATTGAGCTTATTGAGGAGTGGCATGACACACAAGTGAGTGGTCAACAGTTTAACTGGAACAGGGACTACAGAGGTATCAAAAATATGATCAGGGTGAGAGCACAAAACCATGTCAAGGAGGGAGGAGCAGAAATTAGGAGAAAATGTCAGTTGTTCAAGAAAGTAGGACGCAAAAAGATCCATAGGCATCATTAGAGTCAAGTGCATTCCAACAAACATTACTAAGGTTAAAGTCATCACAGATGAGGAGATGAGGAGGATTGGGAAATCAAAGTTGACGAGAGAGAGAGTGATAGACTGATCATGAAAGTACTCAAGCATGGATGAAAAATCAGCCAGGGGAATATGAAAAGGATCTTTTGCCTGACAGAGTGCATGTTTTTAAGTCTTTCTGGAAGGAGGGTTGTAAACACAGAGAAGAGAAACAATGTGATTACTGAGAACAACAGCACAACCACAACATGAATCAAAGGAAAAAGACTCAAAGGAGAGGGGCTGGATGTCAAGGTTTCAGAGATGTGAGGAAATCAAAACACCACCATGACAACCACTAGAGTGATCCATATGGCAGAGACCATTAATTACAGAGTTAGGAAAAACAACACTGTCACAAGAGAAGGATCAAACCAGGTTTCAGTAATGAAAATGAAGTCAACAGGAGACTGTAAGAAGTTGTAAAAGACTACAGTTTAAAGAGACAAGACTGAGTATTGGTGAGCAAAAAAGAGAAACTAAAGTTGGGATTAGGAATAAGATCTAAGCTAGGAGGTGCAGGTAGTCAATCATGGCCAGAAGCATCACAATCACAGGGATGAATGCCAAAAGATTTGCATAAAAGAGACTGTAGTATCAGATCAAGAGGCCATCTGACCACACTTCAAGATTCAAGAGAATAAGATGAGACTCTTGATTACAGTCAATATGGAAGGAGGCAAATGGAGAATCCATATGTGGAGGAATGGGAAGAACATGATCAAATTTGAGAGAAGAGCAACAGAGGTGATCAGCAACATCAGATGTAGAAACAGAATTACAAGGAAAAGGAAGAGAACTAATTTGAACAGCAGGCAGTTGACAGGAAGAACTAGTGTCAAGGATGAGATGAGGTTGATGATTGCAGTGAGTAGTCAGTAGACCAGACTGTTCAGGGGCAAGTGGTGGCACAGACAAGGGAGCAGCAGCAGGAGAAGAATGTGGGGCAGGATGATTAAAACAATTAGTAATGGTATGTGATGCAGAAACACTGTAGGAGAACATTTGAGAATGCATGTATATACTTTAGGCAATAATAATTATCATGGCAACTGTGTCTAAGTCAATTACAGAAAAATGATATACCAAATTGTTTGCTAAAAACTCATTTTGTTGAATAGCTACAATTTTATAGTGTTATCTGTTTTTGAGATAGTTTGAATTTGTTTTAAGAAATTTAACACCCATTTTAAGTATCAACTTCTCCACTTAGTATGACAAGAAGATTATTATATATCATTATGAAAGCATTTCAAATCTTATGCTTATGTAACAATGCTTATTGTGCAGGTATTGAAAGTTTTTAAATATTTTGGTTTGGTAGAATCAAATATAGCCATTGCTGTTGCATAATTTAAAAAATTGTTGTTTATGCTCAATACTTCCAGACATTGGTAATTCAGGTCCCAGTTTTTGCATGCACCAATTACCAAATCAAGTGTATTCTTTGACCAAGTTGAACAAATATATTTAAGAGAAATAATTTGCAAAATGCACATTAAAATTAATTGTTTTGTAATGTAAGTAGCCAAAATGAAAACATTAATTAGTATAATTTGATCAATATTTAGTTGTGGCAAGCATAGTTTTTATTAATGCACTATATACTATGTAAATTTGTCAGATTTTATAATGCATTGTATATTATTAACTTACTACTTGCACTTTATTCTTTCTAAAATCAAAGTTTGTAAGTTAAGCATATTTTCAGGTTCAGAGGACTATGGAACTAAAGGTAAATGATTTAAATATTTTGTAAACAATTTGAATATCTTGAAATTAAAATTTGTTTTTCTTATAATAATTTAGAAAATATTTTTATAATTTACCTTGGTGCAATTAATTTGTAAACATTGACTATTTGTTGACTAAGTGGATATTCTCTTTAATTCTAATGTTTAAATCATAATCCCTGCCATGGTTTTCTGTGTCAAGTTCAAGTTACTTGGTGTGAGTTTGAGTTTTTATATTTTAAGTTTGAGTATTTCTTAAAGAAAATTCTGAGTTCAAATGAATATTTACTTACAATAATTCTGTGGTCAGGGTTACTCTACCAGTCAACAGACTGAAGATTGGGTGGCAACAGATCAGCTCTGGCACTTCCCCTAGAAGTGTGCAGGCCGGCTTAATCATGCTTGACCTCTGGCGACCCCTGGCACGCAGAGTGCTGATCTGTGTTGAGTCTGATCAGCAAAGAGTGAAGCCAAAGGCTGAGCTTCGTGAGAGGGTTGCGCCTCTCTACAGCTTTCGCCAACCAAGGCTACTAACTGAGGTATCTTGTGAGCACCTACTGTCTGCCTGTTATAGAGATCCTGATTATTTAGGAGATATTTTTGCACTTGTAGTGCAAAGCACCAAGTGATGTCCTAAAATCTCCGTAACTTAGAATGTTGGATCATTCACAATAATTCTAAGTTTCTTACACTAAAAATCATTATTTTCCAATTGATAAAGAAACTGAAATTTACAATGATTTAATCTTTACAGTATTCTTAAAAAAATTTTTGATTGAGTTCAAGTTTGAGTATTGTGCAAATACTTCTGAAAAAAATTTAACTATTAGTGTGAAAAATACTTAGTGTGAGTATATTTCAATAATGTATATTCACATATTATAAAGGAAGGCATTGTAGCCCTAGTCTTGATAAAAAATAACAGATTGTTGCAACAAACACAATTACCTAGATAACAATAAGAAATAAACCCAGTGGCTGTTTTATGGCCAAAAAAACAGCTATTTGAGCAAGTTCCAGTGCCACTAATCACACCCAATATATACATTCTCAACCTACTTTTTAGATATTGTCTTGCCTCTTTCTTTCAAAGCTTATAAGATTTGCAGCAGTGTTAGCAAAATGATCAGAAATGATTGAACTTTCATAACCAATGTTTTACCTGAATGGTGTAGATCTGAATTAATGTATGAGTTCTTTAAGATATCAATGTTCCTGGCAAGATAGAGTTTTAGGAATCTTTGCAAATGCATACTAATGTCACAACATAAATGCTGGAATTTAATAGCATAAATGTTATTCATATAACGCTACAAACCATGAAGTTTTTAAAATTATTTTCTATTTGAGGCAAAAAAAATATTAATAACATATGCTATGAATATCTTTAGTTCATAAAAAACCTGAAGTGAATTTAAGATATTCCATTATATCAAGTAATAATCTAAAACTTTTTATTTGAATCTTTTTTTAAACACTAAAATAATTATAACTATGTATTTTTAGCAATTTCTTTTCTTTAGGCTATGACTACTATGCTAGTAAGTACCCTTTAAAGTATTTAAATTTTAGGCAAATTTTATCAATATCACTATATGACAGCATACTACAAAAAATATGTAGTACATATAAAGACAAAAAGATTTATTTGCACTGTAATAAAATGAGCATATACTTTATATGAAATATCAATGAGATTTATTGGTTCAATATTATTTACAGTAACTATTTGCAATAAAAATTTAATATTTTTCATTTAAATACCATTTATATGTGGATAGATAAATTACTACATAAACTAGAAGCTATTTATTGTGATATCATCCATGAAAATATGAAAATTTGTTTAATTTATGAAATCAAACATTTTAATAATTCAAAAAAATTCAAATTTGTAAAAAACAAAACAAATCCTTAATTATTTTGAAGACAAAATGAATTTTTAAATATTCAACATCAGGAGTTGTTGTAGGAAAAATTATTCAGGTTAGTTTCCATTTGAATTTCAAACTTAAGCAAATCAGGTTTGTTCATTAAACCAGGGTTACTTGGTTCAAGTTTGAGTTCAAATAATTTTTAAAGAAAATTCTGAATTTGATTAAGTTTTTTCCAATTCCATATTTTAGGGTATTTTCAAGTGGTATTTTTTATCAAATTCAAGTTTGATTTTTGCTGACTTCCCTTTCTTGATTTTCTGATCAAATTTTGTGAGTTTATTTAAGTTCAAGTTCTTAACCTTATGAGTACTCAAAACCCTGTATTGCACAGTTAAGCACCCATAGGAGCCTATGTCAATTCCCCAAAATTTAGCCTAAGGAAAAGTAATAGGAAGGTTGGATTTTTCCACACTCCTATAAAATTATTATTTATTTAATGATTTTTCCTTAATTAACTTTTCTGATATATGGGAAAAGCACTCTTTGGTTACTCCAAAAATTATGAAGTGATTTTGTTAGTTCCTTAGCACACAATTATTACTAATCTCTAATTATTAGTATTTTTCATTTAGTTAATTGTTTTGTAGGACCTCTACACAGTTGTTAGTGATTGTTAATTAGTATTCAAACTAAAATTTACTTATATTTAATCAATCTTGTTTTTATTTTTCTTAAATATGAATAAATACAAGCATAAGGTAAATGAGACAAATGGGTTCTTCATTAGTGCCTGATTCCTAGCATCATATAAGGATGCTTCTGATTAGGCTCTAGAAAGTTATTATCAGGGTTTTCAATTATTCAAAATGTTAAGAACTTGAACTTGAGTTTGACCTTATGTCAATGTTGTGTCACATGAATATAGCAAAGTTGAATTATTTACATATAAACCATTTAAGTCTTCTAGCTAGCTCAAACAAAGGAATGTTTCAAAAATAAATTAGGGTGTAATAACAATATAAATATATAAAACTAGAAATGTACATGCTGGAAATGAAACAATAGGAAACTCTAATTTGAAGAAAAACACATAGCAATAAATTTAGACCTATTAAGGATGCAAAGTTCATAAATTACCATATTTTCTAAATGAAATTTGGAATATAAGATTCAGGTTCAGACTTTCTTAGGCTTCCTTGAAGGAAATTTAACAGATTTATTGAAATTCAGAGTAAGGTTGCAAATTACTTGAATTCAAACTTGAAATGTAAAAATTCCAACTTGGTCTGAATAACTTAAAGTCAACTTGAAAACCCTGGTTATTATAATAGGTGAAATTGATATGTAGAGGAGTTCTTACATTAAAGGCTTGCAATGTAATTCCATATTTACATGTACTTGCAAACAAAAGTTATATAATTTCTAATTTATTGATATATAGAATTATACTACCTTTATTTCTCACTAAGTAGAACAACCAATAAATAAATATAATTGATTGTAAAGTTCAAGTAATAACAAAGCTAACTGACAATCTAAAGTTAAAATACACAAGTACAGTAAACTATGGTCAACTAACCTGATATTGTTGGGTAAAACTTGTTTAATAATGATCTCTGTCTGTAATGCTCCCTTACCTGACTACTCTCATGAACAGTGAATTGTTGGAGGATTAACAAACAAAAATCAAATGAAGATTGAATGGAATTTTTGTGATAATTTTCAAATGTAAATATCTTGTAATAAACTTCTACTTAATGTAGAGTCACTTGGGGCCTCTGTTTTTGATTTTATTCTTTTTATTATTTTGGCACTCAGAAAATTCATGTTATGCCATAGTAATGTCATAATTTCTGATTTGCTGCTATCAATTTATATTAATTTCTTTTAAATCAATGTGTATATTTTGAGTGCAGTTATTTTAATCAATTTATTATTTGTCCCCTCAATCTAAACCTATGTGTAATTGCTCATTTAATTTTGCAAGGAAACTCATGTGCAAGTTGTAAACATTAAGCAGGTAATAATTTACAAAACTGTAATAAATACTTGAAAGACTTGTAGCAAACATACAATACAATTCGTCTTACTCCAATCATGTTTGATCTTCTCTAATTTATTTATATGCTAACACCTTTTAGATTTCATCATGGATTTTTAGTTTGATAATTTCTGCTTAAGATCCAGTGAAAATTTGGGAGGAAACTGCATTGGGTCTTGGGCAACAAATAGCTTCTTAATGGTGACAGCCCAAATTGTGGTCTCTTTAGGTTACAGCTACATGTAAGTGTAGGGAATAAGAACTTTTAATTCGATCATTTCATTTTGTACATGCACATAATAATATCACACTGCAAATATACTATGCTGTTGGCAAACATGAATGCACAACAATTGTTGTTTATTTGAGCTAAAAATTATAATTGAGACACACAATTAGCACCTTGGTGAGTAAGGATGGTTTTATGGATATAGATTCAGCGTGATGCCATGTGAATTGGTCACTGCTGGAAGACTATTCTCTATGGATAATTTCTGTTTTTCTTAAGGGAATCTATGAACCACAAAGGCTACAATGGTAGCCTTTGCAACCTTCAAAATTAACTCTTGAGTTTCCCAGTACTGCTTGAGTAGCCAGAGCTACCCCATGATTCTACATGGTGACCCTGAAGTGATTCTGAGCAAATTGGAGTGTCAGTTGAACTCTCTACTCCCTTCTGTCAAAGTGTGCAGGTGAATCAATGCCTGGAAATGTATTCTGGTTGTGAAGCTTGCATGCATACCAAAGTGGTCATCTGATTACCTGGTGATTGTGACATGGTACAGAACTGTTACTTGTTTTCTTATTGTATTTGGCTTTGTTCTTTATCTTGGGTGTGAGCCAGCTGGGATATTTATTTCACCTGACCATGAATCAACTTCACTACCAACTGATACATAACTTTACCTCTTATGCTATTTTTACACTGCAATTCTGTGCTCTGAAGCTGTCACAAGCTTTGACAGTATTTTTACTCATTTTGGTTGTTACTATGTTGTTGTCTTGTTCTTCTAGAATTTGAATTTATTACCATACCCTACACCATGCTGTTTACTGTTACTAGTTTATCTGTCTGAACTCACTTGGAGTTTTTTCTCTCAAATTGTTGGAATTGTTCTTCTGTATTTTTCTTATAGTTTTGATGGATTTTTCTAGTTTTTCTAATAATGGGACTCCCAATCAGGGTTTCCCATGTGTGAGCACTGGCAACCCAAATGTTGCCCCCACACTGATGGATTTAATTTGTTAGTTGATTTATCTCCTACCTGTGTTAATCAGTTGCCACCTGCGACTTTTCATCCCTTGTCTTTGGATCCTTTTTGCCTTTACCCTGTGTCACCACTTTCCCCAGAGCCTCAACCAACCAAGGTCGAACAACTTAGAATTGCTCTTGCACAGCAGACTGATTGACGCCTTGCCTGCAAACAATGCATTGATTCTTTACAAATCAAGTTATGACAGCAAGCCACTGAAGCCTTGCAGAGAGAGAAGCACCTAATTGATTCCATTACTACACTGGAAATTCAACTCAATAGTTTGGTGATGCCACCATCTGCATTTCTGCTTTCTCAGAACACTCCTCCTTGTTCTGTGCCCTCTCTGCCTAGACATTCAGAATGTGTAACTCATGATGTCCTAAAAGAAGCTTTGGATTCTTTCTCTGAACGCCTTTCTGATCTAGTTTCACAAATGATTATGGCACACATTCCAAGTGCCCCTGTCATATCTACCACTACTCCAGTGACGCCACAATTTGTTACTTGAGTCACTTCATTCACAACTGGAGGTCCCACTTTTACACAATCTGCTATTACTCATGTTTCTACTTTGGCCACTGTCGCCACCCCAGTTCCATATGTTCTGAGTGCAACTGTTTTGCCTCCTGCACCAGTCAACCCTTATGTTACTCCTACAGTTTTGATTCTGACTTCGCCTCTGCTACCAAGTAGTTATGCTGTATCTGCAACCACCAGTGGGCCACACTTTACTAAGTAAATTTTGCCCACAACTGCTGTTGGAAATGCAACTGCTAATCTATTTAATCTCCATTCTATACTGCCTAAGTTTGCCTGAAAGATCAATGAAATCTCACAGTCTTTTGAAGAGTGGTTCTTCCTGTTCAAGTTAACAATGAGGCAGTATAAATCAACTCAGGATGCTGCTGTTGCACAATTCCCTACTTACTTACCAATATATCATGCTCAATCAAGACAACAAAACGAACTATCAACTTTTAATCAGTTATTTTGAGGACCACTACAAGGCACATCATATTAAACATCAATATAAGATGCTACTTTGTGATCTCTCATTTAAGAAGGGTGATCACTTCCATACTTACATCACGCAAGTGGAAGGATTGTTTCACTTAAAAAAGCTCACTCCTGAATATTCAAAGCACGATCTTTTTTTGTGTATTTGTCAGGGCTTTCCACCCAATATTCGTAGTTGCCTTGAAATCAAGTGTGATCCCAAAGATAATCGCAACCTGATTGTTCACAAAGCCATTAGCATTGTATACATGCTTCATAATACCACCCATATCAACAAAGATGTTGGAGATCTTAAGGCAGGTTCCTCAACTTAGAAACATCTTGCTTCAATGAGCACTACTGCTCGCAAGCCAAAGACAGAGCTTGAGCAAACTTGTTGTTTCTACTGTGGTCAGAAAGGCCACACAAAGCCTCAATGCTGCACTGTAATTCATTTAGTTGCCAATGAAGATGGCTTTATCACCAATGAGCCTGAGATTGAAGAGTATTCTCGTGATCTGCCTGTCAATTCTGTCAAACTAAATGGAGTGCCACCTCCTATAAAACATGTGCACAATGTTCTGGTAATTACCTCACTGTTGTGTACTAATACATGTATTATCCCTGTGGATATAACTGGAGTCAACTTCTCCCTGGATCTCTGCCACATCTCTAATGGAAAAACTTACATCACTGTGCTAAATAGCTCTACTTTGTTGGTCAAGATAGACCCTGCTAAACTGATATTCATCACAACTCCAGTTTGCTTAGATTTGAAAGCTGCTGCTTGTCTGCCCATTCTAACAGCAATACATGATTTAGCAGAACCAAGCAATACTGTCCAGATTACTCCTGTCAGTGAGAGGATACATCCCCATCTCAGTCCTCAGGAATGTGAATCACTCTCTCATTTGCTTTGACAACACCATGAAGTTTTTAATTATGGCTTGATCAGCGTCAGCCAGGCTGTTGGCAAACAGCATGCAATTTTAACTAAGCATGATCACCCCATTTGCCTTCCAGTTAGGAGAGTGCCAGAAAACCTCTGGGAAGAGTATGAAAGAATCCTCAGTGATCTTATAGATAGTGGGTTAATCCAGGGCAACAATAGTCCTTATGCAGCACCCACCATTTTTATTAAGCAGGGCAATAAGTACTGCTTCTGTGTGGATTTGTGGAAGTTAAATGATGTCATGGTAAAGGATGCGTATCTGCTTCCTCATATTGAATATCTTTTATACTATGCCAGTTGATATAAGCTGTTCACTCCTTGATTTATGTAAGGCATATTGGCAGGTGCCCATGAAGCCCGCCAACATTCTGAAGACTGCCTTCATCACTCCACCTCTTTGAGTGGAAGTATATGGCTTTTGGGATTGCAATGCCCCTGCAACCTTCCAACACTACGTCACCCATGTGCTTAGGAATGGCGCCAATGTATTAGAACCAGGCATCACTGCCTACATGGACGATATCCTTGTTGCTGGTAATAACTTTTCTGAACATTTAGAAAGGCTTGGCAGAACCCTCAGTATTCTGTACAAATCCAGCCTCTCAGTTAATGGAAATAAGTGCTCTTTTCTGTAGCCACATGTTACCTTTCTCAGAAGAGTCATTGAACTGGGTTGTATTTCTATAAAAAATGATGCTAAAGACCATTTAGAAAAGATTGAAACTCTGTGGTCTAGTAAGGATGTTCAATGCCTTATGGGTTTCTTCAACTATGGCCCCTTTATATCAGAGCTGGCAAATAAAACCAAACATATTTCAAATCTACTATGGCATAGCATGGAGTTTAAGTGGACATAGGCGGAGCAAGAGGAGCTCGATTTCATCAAGTCAGAACTCAGGAAAATTCTCAGCCTGAATACACCTGACTATTTGAAAGAATTCATTGTTGACTGTGATGCCAGCTCAGTCACGATTAGCAGAGTCCTCAGCTAAGTTATTACTGGTATTTAATGCCTGATCCAGTATTTTTGTTGAAAACTTAGGAACACTGAGCAGAACTATGGTGCCACAAAATCTGAAATGCTAGCATTGGTGGAAAGTTTGAAGAAAATCCGTTTTTTCATCCTCAACCATTATTTCTGTGTGTGAACTGACAATTCCATGCTAGCGTGTTTGAAGAAACTTTCTGGAGACAAATCCAACATAGTCACCCATTGGATTGAGTATCTGAACAACTTTACTTTTACTATACAGCACCATCCAGGGAAACTTCACATCAATGTGGATTACTGGAGTGCTCTCCCCAGTTATGAGTGTGATCTTAGAAAACCACCAGGAGAGAAGATGCCTTTGAATTTATTCCACTTAGAAAGTACAAGCACCTTCCTGAGATCAGTGCAGACTGCCACAGAAATGCCTTTCTTCTGATTCTTGTGAAAGAAGAAATTACTGAAGTGGAAATTCTACAACATCAGCAGCATGATAAAGGGCTAAGTGAAATTCTTGCAAAGTTAAAGAATGCCAATTACATTCTCAGCCTGGTCACTAATAATTACTTCCAGAGGTACAACTAGAAACAAATGGATGCTTACTCGACACCAGGAGTCAGAACAGCAGGTTGGCACTTCCTGAGTATTTCTGGAGTGACCTAGTTTGTAAGATACACAAAAAGGGCCATTTAGGCATTATTCAGATGGAGTGTACATTTAATGCAAGGTATGTTACAATCAGCATTTGAGCCGCCATTCATGACAGGATTGACAAGTGTACTACTTGCTTACTTCAAGGAGCCAGACATTTTCCAGAACAGCAAGGTGAGCTACATAGCTTAGATGCAGAACATACTAATGAAGTCGTCCATATGGACATCAAGAAGCTCTCCTATGATGATGGGGGATACCAGTACAATTTAGTACTCATTGATCACTTTACTAAGTATGCCTGACTCATCCCCCTTAACAGTACCACCACCAAGGTTATTGGAGAGAAAGTCTTGAAAGAATTGATTATTAAGCTTGGGCTTATGGAGTACCTAATCTCTGATCATTGTCCCCAATTTGATAACCATCTCATGGAGACCCTTATTAAAGAACTTGAAATCCTTCACGAGTTTACTATGGCATATCACCTGCAGTAGATCAGTGTTGTGGAAAGACTCAACTGCACAGTTATTAAGTTAATCTGTGTTGCCCTTGCCTGAGCAATGGGTTGGAATTGGAACAAGTTATTAAGGCAGTGGAATACTTTTATAATACTGCAGTTCATTCCACAATAAAAGTCAGCTCCTTTAAGGATATGTTTAGTTGTGAAGTGAGTACACCTCTTTCTATTATGTTTCCTGATTACAATGAACCTACTTTGGAAAATTTTGGAAATCACATGTTGCACAAACTTCAAGAAGTGCATCTTACTATCTGTAGCAACACAAATGAATCTGTTATCCGCCAGTGACAGAACTTTAATTGCAAATTGTATGGCAAGCCTCATAAACAGGGTGAAAAAGTTGTCACCTATTTTACTTGCCAAATTACCAATGCTAACCAGGTACAAAAGCTTGCCACTAATTGGCAAAGTCCATTTACTATAACTAAAGTATTATAATCACCACAAGTACTAATTAAATAATGGGAGAGTCACCCACTTTCAATGACTCAAGAGAACTGTTAAGGACATTGATAATGTCATCATCAAATATAATAGTGAATTTTCACTCATTGACGATGGAGTAAATGAATTTGAGACTTATGACAACCTTACTGAATGTGAGGAAGACTGAGGTGGAATATGATAGTAACCTTGGTAATAGTAGCAACATTACTGCTACTTGTGTTTTGCCTAGATGTAGAGTTAGAGATGAAGAGTATTTAGATCATTTAAATATCCAAGATTGGGAACTTAATTTCATCTCTATGTTTAGTAACCAAGTCGAATTGATGAAAAGAACAGAAAACCAATTGCCCCTGAGAAGACAAGTGCTGCAAAAACCTAACCCATGAGATGAAGAGAAGAGGCTAGATGCAACCCAACACTGAGTAGATGAGAGGACATCCCAGAAGCAAGGGAGGATGCATGCAGAGTACTCTGAAAGTAGACAGTGCTACTATCAGGACAGTGTTGACTTTGTCACTGTCTAATTAGGGTTATCGCGACAAAGTCAACAGTCCTCTGAATAAAGTCAACATTTTTTAAAATAATGATATTTTGACCAGGGTTGGCCCAGGTTGGCTGGTAGGGTTGCCTTAGGAATGCACTGACAAAAAAAGCTAGGTCATATCTATAATATAACCTGAGATATTTATCATCAGTCCCCAAAAAAACTGTTGACTTTGTCCACTGGTAAAAATTAAAATTTTGACCTACCCAAGAACTGACTCTGCTTGGGGTCCAACACTCAAACTATGTTTACTGCACCTGAATATATCTCATACCATCAAAAATATCCTTAAATTTAAAATTTTTTTCTGGAGGTACCCCTTTGAAAATTTCAAAAAGTAGACCATTTTGAAAGCCTGGTTCTCACAAATTTCAAGAATGACAACCCTTTTTTATTGCAGATTCAAGTAGATTAAGACTAGAACTTTCAAATGGTATATGTTTCAAGTCGATAGGACCAATATTGGTCCGTCAGCAGAGTCCAAAAAAAAATTTTTTTTTGGAGGAACCCCTTGAAAATTTCAAAAAGTAGACCATTTTTGAAGGTTTTGAAAGCCTGGTTCTCACAAATTTCAAGAATGACAACCCTTTTTTATTGCAGATTCAAGTAGATTAAGACTAGAACTTTCAAATGGTATATGTTTCAAGTCGATAGGACCAATATTGGTCCCTTAGCAGAGTCTAAAATATTTCAAAAAATTTACTATGAGAAAATCAAAAAAATGGGTGTCCAAAAAAATTTTTTTATTTCACCAAAATGGTTTTTAGGCCATTTCCAGTTGTTTAAAGCAATAAAATCAAAAAAATTTTTTTCTAAAAAATATTTTTTTTGACCCGAGTTGACCATGTTTAGGCCACCATATCTCGAAAATTTCTAAAGTAGTCCCCCACCTTTTATTGCAGAATCTTGTAGATTAAGAGTAGAACTTTTGAATGGCATATAGCATTAAGGTATAGGGCCAAAATTGGTGCAAAACCCTAACCCAAAAATAAAGTCAACTACGCCTTAACAAAGTCAACAGGGACAGGGCCCTAACTTGGGGAGCAAGTATCCCCTCAGGAGTGGACCTCAGATGACTACTTGGGGAGCCAAATATCCCCTTGGGAACCCAAGGAGTCACATAAGTTAAGAGTGCCTTTTGCTAACATTAGTGCTAATACCCAACCATCCTGATGTGACTTGAAAACCCATTCTAGTTCCAGTCCTTCATCACACACATCCACTAGTACCATATAAAACAAAACAGAAGAGTGACAATGAAAGACTTCTAAGCTGGGATATGAGATTTTACACTCATACTTTATAGCCACCCCTAAAGCTGTTAGTTTTGTTCATGATAACCTGTCTGTAGAGACAAAGAAGAAGTTGAGTTGGACCTTTAACACTAAGTCCCTGACCTGTTCAGTGGACATTATCCCATTTATTATTGATGCTGAGCATAGACCCAAAGTTAGCATGATAATATGTTACTACTTGAAGATGCATTGCAGGCTTAAGAGGCCCTATTAGCAGAGCACTGTTCACACCATGTTTGATGAAGATTTTAACCTCACACATTTGTGCCAGCTCCTGAACAACAAAAAATGCAATTCAGAAATTCTAATGCATAAACATCAACTTTGAGAACCTTTTTTTAGCTTCAGTGAAGTCAAGTGAAGATCATGGAGAAAATCAAAATCATGTATCTGCTTGCTAAAGTTGAGCATATCTGCCTCATAATGTTCTTAAAAGAAGAGTACTAGGACAACATACCCAACCAAATGAGCCTTAAAAATAATTAAAAATTTGAATTAATCATCTGACTAAAAAAATACTACACCATTTCCAGGTGACATTTAGAAATCATCAACTTACATTTAGAAATAATCATTTTACAATTAGAAATAAAAAACTACATTTAGAAATGGTCAATTTACATTTAGAAATGAAAAAATACATTTAGAATTTGTCAATTAACATTTAGAAAGCGTCAATATTCATTTAGAAATCAAAACTAACATTTAGAAAAGCATAGTTTACATTTAGAAATGAAAAACGACATTTAGAATTCGTC
>CABFPE010000433.1:627640-642179 GCA_900660155.1 Hofstenia miamia
AATTGATAGCTTCTGAATGTTAATTAATGATTTCTGAATGTTAATTGACGAATTCTGAATGTCGTTTTTCATTTCTGAATGTAAATTGACGCTTTCTGAATGTTAATTGACGAATTCTAAATGTCGTTTTTCATTTCTGAATGTAAACTATGCTTTTCTAAATGTTAGTTTTGATTTCTAAATGAATATTGACGCTTTCTAAATGTTAATTGACGAATTCTAAATGTATTTTTTCATTTCTAAATGTAAATTGACCATTTCTAAATGTAGTTTTTTATTTCTAATTGTAAAATGATTATTTCTAAATGTAAGTTGATGATTTCTAAATGTCACCTGGAAATGGTGTAGAAAACAACCTGTAAGTGATATTAGTGTTTTTATTGTACTACCAAATAACTATTTACCCAAGAAACCCAAGCTGTAAGAATTTCATTTGCAGTAAACTTTTAGTGGACTTTAGTTCATTCTTTAATCATACTAAATTTATTCAGATATTTTAATGAACTCAAGTAGCTAAATATCTTCATGATGATGGTGGTGGTGTAATAGCATGATGGACAATGATGGAGCCAAGGAAGATCAGTTAATTAAAACCTTATCAAATTTTACTTATGCATTATTACTAGTTTGTGAATTTGGAATGTGCACATTACAATGATGCATGATTAATGCAAATATTCCTGAATATGTACTTAGATTTATTTCATATGTATTTACCTATTCAATTAATTATTAATCTGATGCCCAAATTTCAATGATGGAAGATTAATTCATCAGTGATTGATGAAGAAGAAATACTGGATTTTGTTAACTGATATTAAATTAGTATTATATAACTTAACAAGGAGATGAATGTTGCATTTGAAATATTTAAAGTTTGTTAACACTCTAATTGTTAATTGATGTTATTTTACTAAGCATAATATGCATTAACTCTGTGTATTAATTTGATAATCATGTTAACCACAAATATCAGAGTGAGAGAGTATTGCAGTGATTCATCTGCTGTAGGGAACATTACACTGCTTTGGTGAAAGCTGTTTGATTCAGAAGCACATGTTAAACCTAATCACAACAAAGTCAGTTAATAGAATAACTTGTAGATATGTTTGATTACATGCAATATATACTAATAGTTTAGGGGTCACTAATACTGATGATTAATTAGATGAAACAGTTACTCTCAATGATAATTGTTTATAATGGAAATAAATAGAGCTTTCAATAAGGGTATGTGATTTCACAATAGCTTGAAATGATTGCATGCCATGTAATAATGATACATAATGGCATTTTGATATTTAGTTTACTAAGTATTTATATAATATTCCTAATTTACAGTAATCCTCCTTTTCTTATATATGCTGAAATAACTAATTACATAAAATAATCTTGCATTAATTATATTGTTCTTATAGATGATAAGAAGTGTAAGTACATTTCCTACTTTAGCATGCATTATTAAAAATCATCATATATCTATATGCATAAACTAAGTGAAATTATTATTACTATTATATAATTATTTGATTTTATTAAATTTTGTAAATTTTGGGAAATTTTGTTAGCAGAAATTTAAAATTTAGGATAAAACAGCCTCAAAATTTCAAAATAGAAAGCAGTGCTAAAAGAATGATTTATTATTAATATTTTCAAAATGTCACTCTAATAATTTCTCTTATAGATTCAACATTATTTTTAGTAGTTTTAGCTTGTTATAATATAATTGCATTCATGTAACTGAATTATTTTTGCTTTACTATATTTCAGTAGAGTTTTACTAAATTTTTTCCTCACTAAGCTAGATAAATTTACTTCCTATTCTGAATTGCCTAAGCAGCAATTTTTTTATCTTAGTATAGCTTTTATAACCTACAGCTTTACTTATAACACGCAAAGTCATTGGTATGGAATAAACAATCAGTGAATTTTTATTGAATTATATTTTTATATATTTTTCACCAAAAGTTTTTCAAATTAATTAAATATTAATGAGTGAAAAATTTTGCAATCAATTTTTCTTTTATGATAAATAAAGTAATACTTCAATAGAGTTTCTTTTAGTAAAGTGAAGATATGTTTTTCTCTAATTATTCCAAATGAATAGCAAAAACTAAAATACTCTCTTCTTTCTTCCTTTGATAATGAGCATTGCTGAACACATGTACTACCATTAGAATGAAAACATATTGCTGCATTTTTTAATGGCTAATACATTTAATAAAAGTAAGATTATCTAATATCAGTAAAAATAAGCAATTATATATAAATCTGTCATTACTAAAATATTATCTAAAAATACAATATTGAAACAAGTTAAACAAAATTACCATAGACATGCTGTAGTGAGATGGTATTATATCAAGTTAGCTTAATCACATATACATGTATGTTATAGTTGTATAAAAATGTTAATCCTATTTAGTGGATGAAATTTCCATACTTGGTGTGTAAGTTGCCACATGTAAAAGTATGATCCAATACAAGTGCTGTGTACATCATTTTAGCAAATTGATTATTGTGTAGAGAACAGTATGAATGCAAATTTAATCAATAGAGATGGAGAATGACAAATATTTCAACATCTTCATTATAAATTGTACATGAAACATACATTCATTGTGAAGGAAAGGAATGCTATTCATATGATTCAATGCCATTGCAGATGAAATCATAAATACTGTAGCATCATCCAAACAAACCAAAAATAAGCTGCAAACATTGAGTGAAGTTAGAATAAGATCAAAAAACAATGATTAGAAATATTGTATTTAGATTAATTAGATTAATTTAGATTTATTTGTATTATGCAACTAAGAAACAATATGTGTCAGAAATGAGAGATAAGTATTGGACAATAATAATACTTTTGTCAAAACAAGGGGGTGAAATTGCTTCCATTATTTTTAGCCACCATCTTGGCAGAAGAAAAGTTTAAATTTGAAATCAACAGGTACTTTTCTGGAATTGCTATAAATATGTGGTCTGGATCCATCATAGAGAGTGATTCAAGGGTCCCTGTGCCAGACCATGAAAGTGCACATAAGTTATGAGTAGGAGTTTTTCTCTTGATTAGCTGACTAGTGATCATTTAATACATGTATCAAAATAATTAACTGCAAACAAACAGTTGGATAACTGAAACCTAGGAAATATATTAATACTATTTTAGATCCAAATTAATGACCAATAAATGTACTAATCTATAAATGTAGGTTAGGAAGCTGCTCAATATTAATATATTTAGAAATGCCAATATATTTCAGTAATGGCTACATGTAATATTAAATTAGCAGCTAGTAACAAGTCAGGTTGTGAACAGATAAAACACTTTTACAAAAATAGAGTTTAAGTCAAATTGTGTCATGTCTTGAGTATGCACTGAGCTAGGATAGGGTACACATAAGCTGTATTGATGAGCTGAGATGTGGTACTCAACCAAATGGATCATCAGATGATTGGTGAAACTGGATGTGGAGATCAGCTTCGGGCAGATGCCCATTATCAATCATTAGAGAAATTGCTGCATGGCTTCATCACCTATATAGTGAACAGTCAAGTCTAGTTATATCACTTTAACAAAGCTCAGCACTGAAGGAGCATCTAAGTGAATCCCTACCCTCATATACTATGACTAATGGTATATAGTAACAAAGGCTAAAACAGTAATGATGCCTGGTAGAGGATGTTAAATGGCGACAGTGACAGCCAAGAACAGCAACTTTTAAAAAGAAACATTCAGTAGAACTACCTGTATACAATGACAAGAGCTACAAGTGAGAGTGGAAGTAAGCAACAGACAGCTTCATGGAAAATAAACTAGTTAATAGAGAGAATTACCTGAAACCAAACCAAAGCACTTTAACAGGATCCCAGAATCATGATCAAAAAACTAAGACCACAACAAAACAAAGCAAAAATATGACAAAAGGTAAGAAAGGCAGTGCAAAGAAAACTGCAATCAATGCAGTAACCCCTAGAACAATATGATCATCACCATACTTTGGTGAGAACTCAGCCACTGACACAGAATTGCAATCCCTCAATTCACCCCCAGAGATGAACCCACCAGACATAATCGATGTGTTGAGGAAGAGCCAGGAAAATGAAGCACTCCTAAAACATGAAATAGAACAACTAACCAACAAATTCAAAGAGATGGAATGACAAAATGAAATCATATTGAGCGAAATTAGATTAAATATGGAGATGTGGCTAGACAAACAAAGCAAGTTATTTCAAAATGAGATCAAAATCCTCACCCACCAATTATCAGAGTCCAATAAAATGTTTTTAGAACAAAACCAACAATGGCAGAAAAGAAATCAAGAACTGGAAAAGACAAATAGGCAGTTAATAGATCACAACAATCTACAAGCAGGAGAGTTAGAGCAACTGAAAGACAAATTAAGATTAATACAGTTGACAGAAGAAGAGAACAGGAGCAACATGCAAACCCATAAAATAGAATTCCATTCTAGAAAAGAGAGCAAGTTGCAAGCACTGCACATACCAGCTCCAAAAGAAGTGATATATGAGGAATCTGACAAAGACTCAGATGCAGAGAAACAAAAAATCATTAATGAAATCACAAAATCAGTGACTTTACAACTCCAGTAGGAAGATACAGTGAAAAACCACAGAAAACCCAAATACAAAAATTCAATTTTACCACAACTGAAAACTAGTGATAAGATACCTTGTAGTGCAACTCTACCTAAATTTAATGGAAGGGTAGACAGTTATAATCCGACATTTGCTGAATGGCCCCAAATGTTTGAACTATCAATGGTGGAGCACAAAGTAAGCCATCAGGCAGCAGCAGCAAGACTCCTGTTATAATTAACAGGCGCAGCCTTCCAGCACTATCTTGTTTTAGACGCAGAAACAAAAAGAAATTACCAATTACTGATCAGAGATTTTCATAAACTACTAGGAAAATGAAAGTTTTAAAAACCAGTACTAAATCATCCTAAATGCAATGAAAATGAGAAAAACTGATGACATTCAAAATTACATGCAACAAGTTGAATGACAACTAATGCTTAGTTTGAGAGAAAGTAGATATTCTAAATATGATCTGTTCTCACATATTTGTAAAGGGATGCATGAAATCATTAGGACACAGTTTGAGATTAAATGCTATGTCAATGACAAGCCTGAAAGAATGATTAGAAAGGCAGGCGGTCAACATACAAGCAATCATTGAAAACAATGCCTGAATATATGAAAAGGCTGCATGGCACAGAGAAGGATCAACATGGAGGAACAACCTCAAACCANACATGTATTAATCTATAAATGTAGGTTAGGAAGCTGCTCAATATTAATATATTTAGAAANAAGAATGATTAGAAAGGCAGGCGGTCAACATACAAGCAATCATTGAAAACAATGCCTGAATATATGAAAAGGCTGCATGGCACAGAGAAGGATCAACATGGAGGAACAACCTCAAACCATGCATCCCGAATAAAACTTATAAAAAAACAAAACCAGAAAAAATCACAAAAGTAAAAGGAAAAGATGGGAAGACCAGAAAGATAAAAGAGAAAGATGTCAAGTGTTACGGTTGTGGACAGACCACAAAAACGGACTGCCCAAAGCAGATAAATGTAATTGGGGATGAAGAAGCTTACTATGATGAGGAAGATGTACTGCAAACAGAAGACGAAATGGACAAAGTATTGCCAACCAACAAGGAGTTGGAAAACTAGTTAGAGTGCCAACTCATAACAACCATGCATCAATAATGATCCTGACAAATCTTGACACAATAAATATGATAATGATAGCAATCAATGGAGTAATGACTAAAGCAACAATCTACACCAGACCAGCAATGTCAATAATTACTGATGAATGTGCTACAAAGCTAGGATTTAAATGAGTAGACTTGAACAGCTGCAACAAGAGACTAATTAATGCATCAGGAGAATATATCAATACAAAAGGAATGATAAATGTAGTACAAATGAGAATTGCGAATACAACATTTGAACAATCTTTGGTGGTGGTGGACACACACAATAACCTGTTGCCATACGAGGTCATCTTAGGTGACGATTTTCTGACAAAAAATGGATGTGTCATCAACTATGCCAACAGAATTATAAAGGTAAGAGAGCAAGAAATGGAGATCAAAGAAGAACAAGGGAAGCAGAAAACAATCATTTTCCAACTGCAAAAGATATCCACCTACAGCCACACCAATGGAAGATGCATATAATTGAAACTGAGGACGCAGTAACTGCCAACATAATGCTATATGACAATCAAGGTATTAACATGAAAAGAGTATCAATGCCATCTAGCGTTTGCACAATTAAGCATGGAAAGGGAAGAATACCAATCCTTAATGCTACAAATCAGAATGTTAACCTAAAGAAATCTCAAGTAAGAATATATAGAAAGTACATCAAATCAAACATTAGACTCATCTGGAAGGCAATTGGAGATGACAATGGAGTGAGTAATTTGCATGGTTGATTCAAGGACTTGCAAATGAAAATGGATAGTACTCCACATGGCCGACACAAGGGTGAGTGGATGAACACAATCAAAGTCGCGAGTACTTCCAAAGGCTAACTCAAGGGCATTGGGATGAAAGCAGAAGAGGAAGACACATTCAGAACACCTGAAATAAAAAATGAAGACTACCCACATTTGGAAGAACAGGAGATCACACAATTAAGGAAATTGTTGGAAAAACACAAACATATATTCAACTACAGAGAGATAAGCATGGGGCAGGCAGTGGGCAAGAAACACAGAATAGTCACAACAACAGACAAACTGATCAAGCTACCAGTCAGAAGGGTACCTGAACAGATGAAAGATGAATACAATAACATACTGGAAGAACTAATTGACAACAAAATTATCTGCCCAAGCAAGAGCCCATACACAGCACCAACCATATTCATAAAGCAGGGAGACAAGTATATCCTATGTATAGACTTTTGCAAATTAAACAAGGTGATGAAAAAGGATTCATATCCTCTACCACAGACAGAAGACATGCTCTATGAAGCCATTAAGCATAAATATTTTACAACACTGGACCTATGCAAAGAGTACTGGCAGGTAAAGATGGAAGAGGACGATATCAAGAAGACAGCATTCATAACTCCCTATTGGTTATACAAAAGGATATATATGGGGTTCGGACTGTGTAATGCACCAGCAACCTTCCAGAGATATATAAAAAAAGTGCTAAAAAATAAGACACATAGAATGGAGGAAGGGGTTGACGCTTATATAGATGACATCACAGTAACTAGTGACACAATTCAAGAACACCTGGAAAAATTAGAGAGAATGCTAACAATTTTGGAAAACGCAGGACTTCAAATTAATGGGAATAAATGCGACATTCTCAAAGAGAAAATAGTATTTCTCAGAAGAACCATAGAGAAAGGTAGGATATGCATGAAGGATAAAGCCAGAGAAATGATCCGAAAAATAGAAAAGCCAAACAACAAGAAAGATATACAGAGGATAATGAAATTCTTCAATTACTACGGAACTTTCATTCCAAACATAGCTGGTAAGACAGCAAAGATGACCAGATTAATGAGAAAATCAGTAATGTTCATATGGACCTGGCAGGAGCAGGAAGAACTAGATAATATTAAAGAAGAACTGGTGAATCTACCATCTATCAACACACCAGACTACAAAGAACAATTCATACTAGATTGTGACGCAAGCAAAGTGGCAATTGGGGCAACACTGGGACAAGTGAAAAACAGAAAAGAGGTTCCCATTCAGTTTTTTAGTTGCAAGTTGAGAGTAAGCAAAGAAAATTATGGATCTACCAAAGTAGAGATGCTTGCATTAATCGAAAGTATTAAAAAATTTCGACACTTCCTCATCAGTAGAGAGCTTAGGGTACACACAGGCAACAGCAGACTGGCATGGCTGAAGAAGTCCTCTGGAGATAAGTCCGGAATAGTGTCACGATGTATCAAATACTTGAATGAATTCAAATTCACAATTGAGCACAGGAAAGGCACCCTATATAACAATGCAGACTTCTGGACATCACTACCAGAATACCAGAGAGATGCAGTAAAAATAGGTGGAGAGAAAAAACAGTTCCAATTTTTGCCACATACTGAATATGAGGGATTGCCAGAAATAAAATTGGACAAAAAAGGTCAAGCCGTGCTACCAATACTGATGAGGGAGGACATATCTGAAAAAGAAATAGTGGAGAAACAAAGAGATGACATAATCCTCAGTGAAATCATAAAAAAGATAAAAGAACCCTGGACAACATTATCAAAATTAACAGCAGGATACTATGAATGTTATAAGTGGAAGATGAACAAAGCCAAAAACAACAGGATTGTGATACCAGACTGTTTCAAAAGAGAATTGATAAGGAAAATACATGAGAAGGGCCACCTGGGAATCACACAGATGGAAAAAACCTTCAATGTGAGGCTTATAACAACAGCCATGAGGGAAGTTATCCAGGACATTATTAATAAGTGCACAACATGCCTTCTAAACAACAAGCAACATTTTCTGAAGCAAAGGGCACCACTAGAGAAGATTATTGCAACACAACCAAATGAAATAGTCCACATAGATCTGGAAATGTTGTCAAAGGGGCCCCAATTTGAAAGTGTACTTTTTCAAGAAATGGGAAAGCTCCTGGAAATTGCAAGCAAACAAACAACAGCTTACAAACCACAGGCCAATGGAGCAGTGGAGCAACTCAATCAAACACTAATCAAGTTAATCAGAGTGCCAACATCAAAGATAGGGGGAAGCAGATGGAGAGAAGTCATTGAAATGATCGAGTACTATTACAACATGTTGGTACACGCAATGACGGGAGTCTCACATTCAAGGCAATGTTCAGAAGAGAAGCAGTGACCCTGCTTTTGATGCAATACACTAACTACAGTGGAAAATTGGATAATGAATATGTAAACCAACTGAAGAATCAGATTACAGGAATCCACGAAATGATGTGCCACAACATAAAGAAATCAGCAGTGAGACAGCANCACAGGAAAGGCACCCTATATAACAATGCAGACTTCTGGACATCACTACCAGAATACCAGAGAGATGCAGTAAAAATAGGTGGAGAGAAAAAACAGTTCCAATTTTTGCCACATACTGAATATGAGGGATTGCCAGAAATAAAATTGGACAAAAAAGGTCAAGCCGTGCTACCAATACTGATGAGGGAGGACATATCTGAAAAAGAAATAGTGGAGAAACAAAGAGATGACATAATCCTCAGTGAAATCATAAAAAAGATAAAAGAACCCTGGACAACATTATCAAAATTAACAGCAGGATACTATGAATGTTATAAGTGGAAGATGAACAAAGCCAAAAACAACAGGATTGTGATACCAGACTGTTTCAAAAGAGAATTGATAAGGAAAATACATGAGAAGGGCCACCTGGGAATCACACAGATGGAAAAAACCTTCAATGTGAGGCTTATAACAACAGCCATGAGGGAAGTTATCCAGGACATTATTAATAAGTGCACAACATGCCTTCTAAACAACAAGCAACATTTTCTGAAGCAAAGGGCACCACTAGAGAAGATTATTGCAACACAACCAAATGAAATAGTCCACATAGATCTGGAAATGTTGTCAAAGGGGCCCCAATTTGAAAGTGTACTTTTTCAAGAAATGGGAAAGCTCCTGGAAATTGCAAGCAAACAAACAACAGCTTACAAACCACAGGCCAATGGAGCAGTGGAGCAACTCAATCAAACACTAATCAAGTTAATCAGAGTGCCAACATCAAAGATAGGGGGAAGCAGATGGAGAGAAGTCATTGAAATGATCGAGTACTATTACAACATGTTGGTACACGCAATGACGGGAGTCTCACATTCAAGGCAATGTTCAGAAGAGAAGCAGTGACCCTGCTTTTGATGCAATACACTAACTACAGTGGAAAATTGGATAATGAATATGTAAACCAACTGAAGAATCAGATTACAGGAATCCACGAAATGATGTGCCACAACATAAAGAAATCAGCAGTGAGACAGCAGCATAATTACAATAAAAAAATTTATGGTCATGCACGCAAAGTGGGAGATAAGGTATTCACATTCACACTGTTTAAACTCACAGACACAAACCAAGTCCGGAAGTTGAAAATGGTATGGTCCAGCCCTCACACAATAACACAAACACTACTGAATAATGAATACATGTTAGACAACAAAAGACTATTACATTTTCAAACCTGAAGAGGGCAACAGCAGACATTGAAGAGACAAAGATAGATGTGAACGCTGAATTCAAAATATGCTGAATGAACAGCAAGGAAATTATATACAATATGTATGATTTAGATAGTCTACACAAAGAGGGATTTGATGATGAATTCACAGTGGACATTGGAGATGATAATATGAGACAGAGAGTGCTGCCCCAAAGAACAGCAAGAAATAGAACTATATATGACCCTAAAATATGGGATATAAATTTACTAACTGAATTTAAGAATCTAGAAAAGAATGATGCACCCACCAATGAAGAAGAGAGTGCACAGGAACTAACAATCAGAGGAACTCTCAACCATGAACAAGAGAAGGAGTGTTCACAGAAGTTCTCAAACCAGATGTTGATTCCAGGGCAGAAGGGACAAGAATGAGAAACCAACAAATAGACAACATAGAGTGAGAAGGCGTCCTAGTAGTCCCCAAGGCCAATTCAAGGGCAGAGATACCAATGGACAAAATCCTCTCCCACCAGGGATCTGCACCACCAATTCAAGGGCACGCAGAAAACTGGTGCACAGCAGCTCAACTTTCCTTCCAAGAGTCCATGACGCTGATTCAAGGGCAGTGAGACACTGGGAGTTGCAGAGGAAGGTGTAAGTGATGGAAGAACCATGGAAATGTGAAAGTGATTCAAGGCTGACATTATCCCCACTGGAACCACAACTGGTTAATATGCCAATAGGAGTAACTGTGAAATGATTCAAGGGTAGAAACTATCAGCACAGATTCACAGCCCATGGACTGTTGAACCAAACACCAGCAGATTACCATTATGGATGACCCAACTACATGCCTCCCCAGAAACCACCTTGGAGATAACTGCACAATCTAAAGAAAGAGAAAAACAGATGTCTAAAATTGATGGAGAAACATTACAACCCTATTTTATTGGAACATCGAAAATTCATTACAATGCATTTGCTAAACTATCCCTGGAAACAAAAGCACACATAAGGAAAGTTGCGAAACTTGAAGGAAAAAATCTACCAATAGTGCTCAATGCCAACAGCAGACTGAAAGTAAATGTGATTATAAGCTACCCTCAAGAAATGAATGAAACATTTGAAGGACCATATATGTGAAGCACAGTGCACATTGTATTTGATGAAGATTTTACACTGGAGACAATGCAAGCTATAATGGCCTACAAGGACAAAATAGCAGAGATACCAGAAATAAATATGGATGAGGAAAACCTTACAATCATACATGTATTGAAGAAAAAGAATACACAAAAAATCTGGAGAAGGAGATTGATGAAACACTATGAATGGCAAAAGTACAGAAGGTGAGAGTAGTAATAATCATGAGGTCGACAATTAACAACATCCTGAGACACCTACTAGATGCATGCATGCAAACAGAAAATATCTTTCCTTGGGAGAAGACACCAGAAGGCACAACTATCCCAGAACTAATTCTGTAGAATCATCCAAACAAAATCATCAATAAGCTGCAAACGTTGAGAAAAGAGATTAAGATCAAAAAGAAGTTGATTAAAAATATTGTAATCAAATTAATTAGTGTTATTTCAGATTTATTTGTAATATGCAACTAAGAAACAACATGTGTCAAAAAAGAGATATTTGTGTCAATTGATAAAAATACTTTTTGACTAACTGACGCTTTCATTATTTTCAGCCACCATCTTGGCAGAAAGTTCAAATTTGAATCAACAGGTACTTCTTTTGGAAATACTATAAATAGATTGAAAACCATTGTAAGTGTTTGATAAAGAATTTTATACAGAATTCTTATTTTGTTTCAGATTAATGGTTTGATTATTTAGTACGATGTTGAGCTAATTGAGCGGTGTTTAGTAGTGGTCTGGNTAGGAATGATATTAATATTATTTTAGATCCAAATTAACGACCTATAATTGACTGATAAAGTGACTGTACATGTAGTTAATTATAAATGTAGGTTAGGAAGTTGTTCAAACATAATATATTTAAATAAGCCAATATATTTTGGTAATGGCTACATGTAATATTTAACAAACAACTAGTAACAGTTCAGGTTTTGAATTGATATAACACTTTCACACAATAGAGTTTAAGTCGAATTGTGTCATGTCTTGAGTAAGCACTGAGCTAACATAGGGTACACATAAGCTATATTGATTGAGCTGAGAAGTGGCACTCAAGCATTGGATGGAACAGTGAAACTGGATGTGAAGATCTGCTTTGGGCAGATGCCTAACAAAAGATTGTTATAGAGATTACCACATGGCTTCGTCACCTAAACAGTGAGCAGTTAATTCTAGGTTAAGTAAGTTAACAGAAGAAACTAGTCAAGCAGTAACAACAAGTAAATCCTTACCCAGAATAACACAGCTAACGTTATACAGTAACAGTAGATAAACAGTGATAATGCCTGGTAGAGGATATTACATGGTGACCATGACAGCCAAGAACAGCAAATCTGAAGAAGAAACATTCCGTTAAACTACCTGCAAGATGACAACAAAAGCTACAAGTGAATGGACAAAAGCAGCAAATTGTTACATGAACTAACAGGGGAACAAGTACCATCTATGTATTGATTTTCACAAGTTGAATGAGGTAACAAAAAAGGATTCATACCCCTTACTGTGGATAGAGGATATGCTCTATGAAGCTAGTAAACACAAATATTTTACAACATTGGATCTATGCAAGGCCTACTGGCAGGTGAAGATGGAAGAAGATGACATTGAGAAGACAGCATTCATAACTCCAAGAATACCTGGAAAAATTGGAAAGGACGTTAACAATTCTAGAACATGCGGGACTTTGCATCAACGGAAACAAGTGCAACATCCTGAAAGAGAAAATAGTGTTCCTTTGAAGAACAATAGAGAAAGGCAGAATATGCATGAAGGACAACGCCAAAGAAATGATCTGATAGATAGAAAAACTGATCAACAAAAAAGATATACAGAGAATTATGGGATTCTTCAATTATTATGGAACCTTTATTCTGAATATAGCTGGCAAGATGGCGAAGATGACCTGATTAATGAGGAAGTCAGTGCCATTCGTATGGACTTGGCAAGAGCAGGAGGAATTGGACAACATCAAAGAAGAACTGGCGAAATTACCCTCCCTCAACACACCAGATTGAGAGTATTAAGAAATATCGACACTTACTCATTGTAAGAGAATTTAGAGTGCAAACGGACAACAGTGGATTGGCCTGGCTGAAGAAGTTCTCATGAGACAAGTCTGGAATAGTATCTTGGTGGATTGAATACCTAAATGAATTCACATTTACGATCAAACATAGAAAGGGCACATTAAATAATAACGCGGACTTCTGGACATTGCTTCCAGAATACCAAAGAGGCGCAGCAAAAACAGATGGAGAGAAGAAGGAATTTCAGTTCCTGCCACATACTGAGTACAAAGGACTACTAGAGATAAACGTGGACAAGAAAGGTCAAGCAGTACTACCAATACTGATAAGAGAAGAAATAACTGAACAAGAGATAGTGGACAAACAAAGAGATGACATAATCATCAGTGACATTATAAAGAAGATTTAGGAAACCTCGGACCACACTATCTAAAATAACAGCAGGATACTATGAATGCTACAAATGGAAAATCAACAGGAACAGACTACTATACGTCAAAGCTGGGAATAACCGAATTGCAATTCCTGACTACTTTAAGAGAGAATTAATACGGAAGATACATGAGAAGGGTCACTTAGGAATAACACAGACGGAGAAAACATTCAATGCACGATTCATAATGACAGCCATCAGGAAAGTCGTGGAAGACATCATCAATAAATATAATGCATTGGATGTAATAATTGATGAGCAAATCTACTTTGGATTAGTTTTCTATTGTCAGGTCATTTTGTATATTTAAATGGAAAGCTAAACGTATACAAACTAGGGTAATTGTATGGTGGTCTCCCACCTCCAGTTTACGTTGTACTCTAAGGTTACGAATAGGTGTAGGAGTTTTTGCCGTTATAGCTTTCCTAAATGTCATTGCTTGTCAGATAGTGTTATCGCGACCTATGAGTCTTACATGTTAATTATCTTATTACTAAACTTAAGTTATTTGTTACCACCTCTACGATGTTACATGATGATGGATGATTTAACAGTGGTCATACTGGAATATATATTACGATTGTATCTTTATAGATTATTACATATGGTTACTTTAATAGTCGTTACATGTTGCTCAATGTTCTGTAAGGGAGACCTTCGGCCGACTTATACTTCTTATTTCTTGCTGACGGCATTGATTGTTTACATGT
>CABFPE010000433.1:643179-657384 GCA_900660155.1 Hofstenia miamia
ATGTTTAACCTAAGAAAAGTAACAGTTTTCTCTAAGTACGGCCATCACGGCAAGTTGGCATGATTCTACAATAGATGGAATAGAAAAGGCCAACACATTATTCATAAAGTGTAGTCTGACGCAATGACAAGAACACTTAGAACAAATACAAATGGTTTGGAAGAATATGAAGTTGCAACAGAAGGTAGAGGAAGGTTGGCCAGAAATAAAGATTGATGCACCATCATGGAAGTTTCATAAATCAGTAGAAATGGCATTGACAGACGTGAACAGAGCCTATGAACTGAATACAAAAAAAGACTTCAAACAGTTACTATTCAAAGAAAAGAACGCACCTGAGATATGCTATAGAATGATGGTGTGGATACTAGCAATATTCACAACAGAAGACGCAGAAATAAAACTCCCAATCTTGTGACACACTCGCCACAAACTAGTGAAAGCAAACAAGTATGAAATAGCAATAGCCCTGATAAACACACAAATGAGGACTGGCTACTAAAAGGTCACACTGGGAAACTGGAGTCACCAAATAGATCAGAGAAGCCAGTGCAGACGATGGAAAAGATACTGAGCCAAATGATAATGAACAAAAATCTGATGGGAAAAATATCAGTAATAAGCATCACAAACAAGATGGGAATATGCCCCAGTGAAATCACGATATTCAATGAGCCCATGAGAAAGTACATGTGGGGAGCAACATCTGAAACACAGATAAAGCAACTCCAAAACCAACCATGGCTAATGCCAAGGAAAATTATCAAACGAAAGCTAGCAAGCACAGCCGAAACTAGGAAAATGTTAACAAAGAAAAACGTGCAGAGAACCCTCAATCGTGAAATGGAACACTATGAATGAGATAGTCTGTGGTGCACATTTACTAAAATTATTCGAAGCATGGAGATGATGAAACGAGGAGGCATAGTGGAACCAGTAGAAGTCTGTGAAATGGTTACAAAATCCCAAGCAGAAATGCTAGAGGAGGAACAATTACTCACATCATCCAGACTACTATTATCTCCCAAAACACAACAAACAATTGACAGAATAAATATCAAGAAATGGGGAGAGATCAGTCCAGCCAAAACAATAGAATGGATAGACAATGATGATGAGCGGTTCCTGGTTGAAATCAAAGTTACAAGAGAAGCTATTAAGGAAAGAAATTTCCAGAAAATCAGATAACAGCAAACAGTGGCATTGATGAAACTTATGTTTACCAAAGCGTTCACACAAACAGAATTGGAGGAGCTACTAAAACCATATAATCAATTGGCTGTAGATGTTGAATGTATTACATCAAGAATAGACATCAAAGAAGAAAAACGATTAAAATTAAGCTGGAGGGGATTAACACAAGCATTCTGGAATACAATTTCAGAAGCTAAGATGAATTACCCTGCCACAATAGGCCTAGCTACAGCATCAACTACAGAAGGCTTGTATCCACATATAGAAAGACAAATAGAGACAGAAATCCTAATATGCACACTGCCAGAAACTATTGCATTACCAATGGTCCTCACATGATGGAGATTACCAAAAGAAGTTAAGGTGGCGAAGACATTCCTTCACGAGTATAAGTCATATGTGAATACGGAAAGAAAAGCAAAAGCCATGATAGAGCGAGACGAATATAAAAAGTTGAAAGAAATAATGCTACGAAATGACAATAGAGAAATGGTCTATATCTGTCTCTTATACACATCAGACCAGCTTTACACACAAGGAAGACCCATCAATGTACAACTGCAAGATCTCAGAAAGGAAATAGAGGAACGGAACCTGAGAGCCATAATGCTATTTTCCGGAGTAAATGACATAGTGTGGACAGATATCTGGGAAAGGAAATACCGTTACTATGATGTCATGAAGAGGGTAGAAATTGTCACAATGATGCGGATTAATAAAAACAATCCTAATAATATAACAGAAAAAGAAGTAAGGGACAAAATCAGTTTCTTTTACAAAGATGTGGCAAATACTTGGAGTTTACGGAAAGTCTTCATGTTTTTCTACCCCGACAACCAAATCAGAGAAGATCTAGCACACATGAGCAGAGCCGACGCACAAATGACACTAATGATCAGCATTAAAGGCATTCAATTATATCACAAATACTATGATATCTTCTCACAGAAAATAAACGAATTAAGAGATATAACACCAATAGTGGAAGATATCTGAGAAGCACATTTCCTGAAATATGCAAACGTCATTACAACAGAAAGAGAGGCGGTTCTTAAAATGACAAAACAAACCGAATTCAAGAAAACAACGTGGGCTGATCAGCAAGCTGAGGCGTATACTTTCGTGCATGGAGAACAAGCTGTTCTCAAAATAATGCAAGCTGAGGGGGCGTGTAGCATCATCCAAACAATATCATCAATAAGCTGCAAATGTTGAGAAAAGAGATTAAGATCGAAAAGAAGATTAAAAATATTGTAATCAAATTAATTAGTGTTATTTCAGATTTATTTGTAATATGCAACTAAGAAACAACATGTGTAAAAAAAGAGATATTTGTGTCTGTTGATAAAAATACTTTTTGACTAACTGATGCTTTCATTATTTTCAGCCNGTAATGGCTACATGTAATATTTAACAAACAACTAGTAACAATTCAGGTTGCAAATCGATATAACACTTTCACATAATAGAGTTAAGTCGAATTGTGTCGTGTCNTAATCAAATTAATTAGTGTTATTTCAGATTTATTTGTAATATGCAACTAAGAAACAACATGTGTAAAAAAAGAGATATTTGTGTCTGTTGATAAAAATACTTTTTGACTAACTGATGCTTTCATTATTTTCAGCTGCCATCTTGGCAGAAAGTTTAAATTTGAATCGACAGGTACTTCTTTTGGAAATACTATCAATACATTGAAAACCATTGTAAGAGTTTGATAAAGAATTTTATACGGAATTCTTATTTTGTTTCAGATTAATGGTTTGATTATTTAGTATGATGTTGAGCTAATTGAGCGGTGTTTAGTAGTGGTCTGGATACAACANCTATAATTGACTGATAAAGTGACCGTACATGTAGTAAATTATAAATGTAGGTTAGGAAGTTGTTCAAACAGAATATATTTAAATAAGCCAATATATTTCAGTAATGGCTACATGTAATATTTAATGAACAACTAGTAACAATTCAGGTTGTAAATAGATATAACACTTTCACATAATAGAGTTAAGTCGAATTGTGTCGTGTCTTGAGTAAGCCTGAGCTAACATAGGGTACACATAAGCTATATCAATTGAGCTGAGAAGTGGCACTCAAGCATCAGATGGAACGGTGAAACTGGATGTGGAGATCTGCTTTGGGCAGATGCCCAACAGAAGATTGTTATAGAGATTACCACATGGCTTCNCAGAATATATTTAAATAAGCCAATATATTTCAGTAATGGCTACATGTAATATTTAACAAACAACTAGTAACAATTCAGGTTACAAATCGATATAACACTTTCACATAATAGAGTTAAGTCGAATTGTGTCGTGTCTTGAGTAAGCCTGAGCTAACATAGGGTACACATAAGCTATATCAATTGAGCTGAGAAGTGGCACTCAAGCATCAGATGGAACGGTGAAACTGGATGTGGAGATCTGCTTTGGGCAGATGCCTAACAAAAGATTGTTATAGAGATTACCACATGGCTTCATCACCTAAATAGTGAACAGTTAATTCTAGGTTACATAAGTTAAAAGAAGAAACTAGTCAAGCAGTAACAACAAGTAAATCCTTACCCACAATAACACAGCTAATGTTATACAGTAACAGTAGATAAACAGTGATAATGCCTGGTAGAGGATATTACAATTCGATTTGATCTACAAATAGATTACTGGGCGCAGATTTATAGAATAATGGTAGACCCATGCATTGTGATCAACCTCTACAAACAAACAAAAACAATCAAGCTGATGGCATAGAATAGGCTAACACACTATTTATAAAATGTAGCTTAACACAACAGCAGGAACATTTACAACAGATCCAGAAAATATTGAAAAATTTGAAACTGCAACAAAAAGTGGAGGAGAGTTGGCCTGAAATAAAAATCAAGGCGCCATTATGAAAGCTCCACAAATCAGTAGAACTAGCATTGACAGAGGTGAACAAAGCCTACGAGCTAAATACCAAAAAGGATTTCAAACAGTTAATATTCGAAGAGAAAAATGCGCCGGAAATCCGCTTCAGAACAACAGCAGAATGGCAGAACTAAAGCTTCCAATTTCACAGCACATCAGACACAAGTTAGCAAAAGCGAAAAAATTTGAAATAGTGATGGCTCCAATCAACACACAAACAAAAAATTGGTTACTAAAAGGCCACATTGAAAGGCTGGAGTCACTAAACAAATCGGAAGAGCTGGTACAGACAACGGAGAAAATACTCAGCCATATGATAATGAATGAGAGCCCAATGGGGAAAATGTCAATAATAGATATAGCTAACAAAACGGGGATATGTCCAAGTGAAATCATGATATTCGACAAACCAATGAAAAAATATATGTGGGGAATGACATCAGAAACACAATTGAGGCAAATGGAAAACCAACTGAACCGTAGATAACTACAAAGAAAATTATTAAATGGAAACTCGCAAGCACAGAAGAAATCAGGAAGACAGCAGTACTAAAAAACGTGCAGAAAACCCTTGAATGCGAAATGGAAGGATATGAACGAGACAGCCCACAATGCACATTTACAAAAATTATACAGAGTGCGGAAATGATGAAAAAAGGAGGAATAACGAAACCAGTGGAGGTCTGCAAGATGGTCACAAAAACTGAGAGGGAGATGATGGAAGAAGAGGAGTTGTTAACATCCTCACAGTTATTGTTGTCCCCCAAAATACAGCAGACAATCAACAGGATAAACATAGAGAAGTGGGGAGAAGTGAGCCCAGAAAGAACAATCAAATGTATTGATACTGACGATGAATGGTTCTTAGTTGAAATAAAAGTCACCAGAGAAACCAAAGAGATTAAAAATGGAACTTCCAAAACATTAGAGAACAACAAATGGTGGTGAAAATGAAGTTGATGTTTATGGAAGCATTTACAAGAACGGAACTGGAAGAATTGTTAAAACCATGTAACCAGTTAGCAGTAGATGTTGAATGCATAACAGCAAGAATAGACATCAAAGAAAGATATGATTAAAACTAAGTAGAAGGGGACTCATGCAAGCATTCTGGAACACCATCTCGGAAGCAAAAATGAATTACCCTGCAACAATAGGATTAGCAACAGCACTGACAACAGAAGGCCCATACCCACACATTGAAAGACAAATTGAAATGAAGATCTTAATCTGCACACCACTGGAAATGATTGCAATACCAATGGTCCCCCCATGCTGGAGACTGCCAAAAGAGGTTAAAGTCGCGAAAACATTCTTGCATGAGTATAAGTCGTACATGAACACAGAGAAGAAGGCAAAAGCAATAGTAGAATGCGATGACTATAAGAAATCAAAAAAGAAATAATGCTGAAGAATGATAACAGAGAGAGAGTATACATTGAAGGTATGATCACGCCATACCAATTGTACACACAAGAGGAACCTATCAACACACAACTACAGGATATCAGAAAAGAAATAGAAAGCCACACTCCAAAAGCGATAATGCTATTCTCCAGGGTGAACAACATCATATGGACAGACATCTGGGAGAGAAAGTACCATTACTACAATGTGACAAAAGAGTCGAAATTGTAATGATGATGTGAATCAACAAGAACGATCCAAATGACATAAGTGAACAGGAAGTAAGAGACAACATTAGTTTCTTCTATAAGGACGTAGTGAATACCCGCAATCTAGGGAAGGTATTTATGTTCTTCTACCCAGATAATCAGATCAGAGAAGACTTAGCCTATATGAGCAGGGCCGACGCGCAAATTACATTAATGATAGGAATCAAAGGAATACAATTATATCAGAAGTACTACGAAATATTCTCGCAGAAAATCAACGAACTAAGAGAAATTACACCAATAGCAGAGGACATTCAAGAGGCGAAATTCTTAAAATACACAAATAAAGTAACAACTGATTGAGAAGCAGTCTTGAAGATGACAAAACAAGTCGAATTTGAAAAAAACATGGGCTGATCAACAGGCGGAATTGATAATTCGGATGGTGGACATGTTCGTACATGGAGAGTGAACTGTGCTAAGAATAATGCAAACTGAGGAGGGCGTGTAGCATCATCCAAACAAACCAAAACTAAGCTGCAAACGTTGAGCAAAGTGAGAATAAGATCAAAGAAATGATGATTGGAAATATCGTATTTAGATCAATTAGATTAATTTAGATTTATTTGTATTATGCAACTAAGAAACAATATGTGTCAGAAATGAGAGATTAGTTTAAATTTGAAATCAACAGGTACTTTTCTGGAATTACTATAAATACAAATTAAATACTGTAAGCAATTGGTAAAGAATTTTATTCAGAATTCTAATTTTGTTTCTACTATAACAGTTTAATTATTTAATATGATGTTGAGCTAATCAAGTGGTGTTTAGTAGTGGTCTGGATCCATGATAGAGAACGATTCAAGGGTCCCTGTGCCAGACCATGAAAGTGCACATAAGTTAGGAGTAGGAGTTTTTCTCTCAATTAGCTGACTAGCAATCATTTAATAAATGTATCAAAATCATTAACTGTGAACAAACAGTTGGATAACCAAAACCTAGGAAATATTTTAATACTATTTTAGATCCAAATTAATGACCAATAAATGACTGATAAAGTGACCGTACATGTATTAAATTATAAATGTAAGTTAGGAAGCTGCTCAAAATTAATATATTTAGAAACGCCAATATATTTCAGTAATGGCTACATGTAATATTAAATTAGCAGCTAGTAACAAGTCAGGTTGTGAACAGATAAAACACTTTTACAAAAATAGAGTTTAAGTCAAATTGTGTCATGTCTTGAGTATGCACTGAGCTAGGATAGGGTACACATAAGCTGTATAGATGAGCTGAGATGTGGTACTCAACCAAATGGATCATCACAGGATTGGTGAAACTGGATGTGGAGATCAGCTTTGGGCAGATGCCCATTATCAATCATTAGAGAAATTGCTGCATGGCTTCATCACCTAAATAGTGAACAGTCAAGTCTAGTTATATCACTTTAACAAAGCTCAGCACTGAAGCAGCATCTAATAAAGTAAATCCCTACCAGCATAAACTACGACTAATGCTATATAGTAACAAAGGCTAAAACAGTAATGATGCCCAGTAGAGGATGTTACAATACCTTAGCAACAGAAGACTTCAGTAATGCTATAGTACTGTGATATCACTTGAAATTTCAATATGTGCATGAATTTAATATCAAAGAAGGGCCCTAATTAACTACCTTATTATAGAAAATGGCCAAAAATAGTAACCTATGGACACAAAGCAAGTATGCACATTATTTTGATTTCATAGCTGCTAGACTAGCAAATCTATTAATTATTTGTAAAATTGCAGCAATTTTTTTTCATATGTGTAATAAGTGCATACATTATTCTGATTGTTAACAATCTAGAATTAGCCAATGTTGCCATCATATATAATGTTCTGTCTCATTAAAATTTGAACACTTCTTTTCTGGATTAATAATTTTTGTCTTTCTTTTTATAGATAAAATGGTAGTAACCAGTCTTACCTTATCATTAAAATTGTAGTGATAAGGCATGGTTGGTGGCTTCATTTTTTATAAAGAAGATATTTTATTAGCCTGGATTTCACCCCAAAAGTGTATGTTTTCTCATTTGAGTGCAGTTAAACACTAAATAGAATATTAATTGTAATATTTAGTTATATTTTTAGCTTAATTTTCAAGTTCCAAATGAAATCTTAGTTTTAGATTTTCAAAAAGTTCTTTTATTGCTTTAAGCAGGTTTGCAACATACATCTCTATTAGTTTGAACCATCTTTATACATATAGTTATACTTGAATTTGTTTTAGGTCAACTTTGGTTACATTTTTGCATAATAATAGTTAATTTCATATTCAAGTATATTACTAAGCCTTGTCTTTACTTTTCCATTTTTTATCTTTTTAAATGCAAGCCTAAAATTTTAAAACAACTTTGATTTGGATAATACTGAATTTGCTGTGTTATGAGAGCAATGTTTTTGATGGGCCTTACCCTGTACTTTTAGCAGTAGGATAAACTTACTCAGATATGAGTTTTTAGCAACTCAGGCTAGCATTCAACAACAAAGCTTAGGGTCATTGGCAAGAGTGCTTAAAAATCTTATCAAAATGCTATTATCTCTTATTGTGATTAGAAAAATTTCTTAAAGAGAAAGAATGCTTTTATTGTATTAAGACTAACACAACTACTATATTTATTTTATGTAAGAATCTAAGACTAAATTTAGGAAAGCTAGGCATTCAAGCTCAAGCCTAACATCCAATCTGTTATTTTTTATTACTGATAATTTTAGCTAAAGTACAAAGTTTATTATTTACTAAACAAAACAGAGTAGGAACCTGGTAGTGCCTTGCTTTGTCTAAGCTGTCAACTCTAGTGTTTATTATTCCAATCATTGTTAAAGAACAAAACAGAAATGATTAAGGGACATTTGTTATACAAGGACAAGGTCCAGCCATTTCCATTACACTACTAAAAAAGAGGCAAATATATTAATCCATCAAAGGAAGTGTTCAAATTTGCATATGACAGAACAACAATTGTTTGTAGTAGAAAATAAATCTTGTGATTGCTAATAAGATCTTATTTTAAATATTACTTAATAGTATCTACTGTAGCATATTTCAAATAGGCATTACAAACCTAATTTGTACATGAAGGATTTGTATGATACATTTATTATTTGTTTAAAATAATAATTAGCTTTGGTAATTAGATGTTACTTTGAGTGTGTGATCTACTATTGTTTTTCAGAGAACCCCTAAATTATAAGAAATAAAACAAAAAGTGTGTACGTATGCATAGAAATAATAATCAATAAATAAATTGTTTCACTTATGCAAATAGCATTCTAAAATGGTGTAAGCCCCTATTGTGCACACTAATGACCATTGGTTTATGCTATATTTGAGAGCTGAAAATACTTAGTGAAATGTCATGTGCAATTATGTATTTAGAGATCATGTACAACTTTGTGTTGTTAATATATTTGTTTTGCTGCTCCATAAGGAGCAATTTCTTTCCCCTCAAGCTGTTAGGCACAACATGAACCTAATTCTTAAATTAGAAAAAAATTTTCAAAGTTGGATTTATGGTTGTTATTGAGATTTGGTTAATGGTAACTGAAGCAGAGTACTTTATTTAGATACAAATATAAAATTTGCAACAAGCCATAATTATCATTTGATTAACCAGACATGTTGTCATAATCAAGCTTACATGAATAAGGTGTAGTGATGATTTTAACAAGTGTCACTGTAACAGTGAGCAAATAGATCTGCTTGTTTAGTTTGCTATTCTTCTTAATAAGCCTAAATTATCAAATTAAAATAAAAAGAATTTTGTGTATGTACAGCTGGAAGGATTTTCTTGATATACCAGAATTAAGAAATTAACCTAAGAATGTTTTTTTGATACTACACTGCATCTTAATAATTTGTATTATTAGTCTTAGCAAAATTGTAATAAATTTAATGGATAGATTTTTCACTTTGTTATTGACTTGTTTATTAATATATTTATCAAAAGAATTGTGTTAATATTATGCAATAATTTTAGATAAGAACAGCAGTAAGTATCTCTATGTTGCTTAAGTGTGTATACTAAACTAATTAGAACAACCTAGCATATTTGTGTTAATGTGTTTTATGATATATTGCCATCAAAATTAAACACAATTCAAATTTAGAAGTTCTTCTGAAGTTAATAACATATAATGACACTATGAATACCAATGTTTTTGAGGCCCTTAGAAAACTGTAAAATTCAGAAATTTGTTCTTTATAACATAAATGTTTATCTTAAATATTTTAAATCACCTAAGGGTACTTGCATTCAAAATCATATTAGTATTTCTTCCAAATTTCAACTGATTAATTTCAATAATAATTTTTTTAGCAAAATCAGTTACAATTTGTAAGTTAGATTTCTAGTCACTGAAATATAAAATTTTTTACTCACTCTTTCTGTTTATCATACTTTATCTATTTTAATTATGTATTTACTATTATGTTTCTTTGCAGTTTCAATTGATTATAAAAGCATAATCATAGCTGTTTATTTAGCATTCTATTGTAGCATTATGTATATATAAGTGCTGCAATATATATGTACTGTTTGTCTAGCATAAGAACATATAAACCAAACAAATTTTTGTTTTGAAATAAATTTTGAATAGGCTTAACATTTACAAAAGAAAAACTATATTGTGACATAGAATATATCATAGGCTATATGTGAGCAAAAAGAATTATGAAGATAATGCCTGTGCATAAAAATTTTAGGGAGTTATAAGTGCTGTGCAGGTTTTTCAACAGTCTACTTTTCTTATAATGCTTAGTTTACAATTGCTAAACTATTTCTATTAATTTTTGGTTTTGGTTTCCTTTCCTTTAGAATTTACTATATTATTATATCTAGGATAATTGTTATGAATGTAATACAAAATTTATAAATATTAAAGATATATTTAGGTTTAACTGCAATTACAGCATGTACTTTTATAAATGTATTTTTATCATTTAATTTATAAAGATATGTACTTTGTACTGTAAAATCATTTTGAATTAAAAATTTATATTTATGATATAAAGATATTAATATAAATTAGGTAGCATGTATTCTATAATTAATGAGCTCAGAAATATCACAGAGAAGTTTGTGCTGAAATTTGACAATTCACATTGAAGATTTCCTTATCAACAAGTATTTTCAATATAGCATTGTCAAATAAATTTCTAGTATCTCAATAGAAGTACTTGATGAAGATTTAGTTAAATTTATAAATAATAGTGTAGCATCACCCAAAAAGGAATAAGCTGCAAACAAGAGAATAACGTTGAATGATTAATAGTGATCAGAAATATGATTGTAAAAATAAAAATTTACTTAAGTTACAATATTGTACATTCTAAGAAAAATACTGGAGCCGATTAAGTATTATTTGACAAATTGTAACAAGCAAAATTACGCTTACATAAGAACAGCCATATTGGCAGAAGATTAATTCAAAATTCAAAATCAGCAGGTACTTAAAACTTTTTAAATAAATAGCTTAGAATTTAAGAGAAATTTGATGAACAATAAATTCTTCAGAGTTTATTTTATTTTCATTCTTCATTTATCTGGTTTGATATTTAATAAAATGTTCAGCTAGGCAAGTTGTGTCGAGTAGTGGCTGGATTCCATCACGGGAGCGATTCGAAGGGTCCTTGTGCCAGTCATGAAACAGCACTTATGTTACAGATAGGAGTTTTTCGATTCTTGCCTAGTCTGACTATCGATCTATACATGTACAATTTAATAGATGCTTGAAATGGCTGGATAGCCAAACCCTAGGGATATTTATATTTTATTAATAGTAGGAGACTTGACTATAATCGACTGAATAAATGACTTTACATGTATTGTTATTAAATGTAGGTGTAGGAAACTGCAACTTATTAATTAAATTTCTAAAGCCAGTAATTTTACAGTAATGGCTACTTTAATATTAAATAACTGCAGTTAGTGTCAACGCCTGGTTGCTTTACTTAATCAATCTAACAAACACTTTACAAAATTGAGTTTAAGTCAGTTACATCTTGACATGAGTACATGCACTGAGCTAATGTAGGGTACACATAATTAATTCCCATTGAGCTGAGATGGTGCAGTGGAATTGGTCAACCATTCCCAGAAGAGAGGAACTGTGCTGTGGAGATCGCATCAGGCAGTAGCCCACAGATGAGTCAACAAGGAAACGTCACACGGCTTTGTCACCTAAACAATGATGATTAGTACTCAATTAACCTAACCAGTTATTAAAGAGGAAATGTCTGGCAGTTTACTAAATCGGTAAATCCTCACCCACCATTTACTTGAGTGATAGTTACTAATGATAATATGCTGTGCAAATAGGCCAGGTGGAGGATGTTACATAACAAATAAGAACAAAGTCAATGGAGAGGAAACACACAGCAACACTCTTTTAAAAACCCAGAGACAAACTCAAAGGAAAAGAAGAAAGGAAGCAACAGAGCAGCGAATGCAAACACAAAGTCAGCAAAGGCAGAAAATCTTAACTGCAACAAGTGCAAACTGGACTCTTGAATTGTAACCAAACTGGAAAGCCACTACGACATCAAGAAATAATGACAAACAACAAAGGTAACAAAAGAGGAAGCACAAAGAAAGCGATACCAAAAACTACCACCCCCATGATGACATGATCATCATCATACCCAAGGAATTCTGAAGCAACCCAAACCCCAGAGTCAATAAGACAGGAATCCTCTTCTGAACCGGGAACCCCAGAGATTATGGAAATTTTGAGGAAAAATAACGAAACCGAAAAACTCTTGCAAGAAGAAATAGGTTTACTAACAAAGAGGATAGAAGACATCGAGCTAGCAAGTGCGGAAACAATTAGAAATATCCAAGTTGACATGGATACCAGACTAATTGAACAAAGTGAAGTATTCCAGAATGAGATCAAGGCACTCACAAAGCAACTAACGGAATCAAACAGTAGATTTCTAGAGCAGAATCAGCTCTTACAAGAAAAGAATAATGTATTGGAGAGAACAAACTGGCAGCTAATACAAGATAACAATATACAAGCTGCAGAAATAATGCAATTGAGAAGTAAAATAATACGACTTGAAACAAACAAGAGTGAACAGCCAGCACAATCACAACAGGACTTGCTGGAAGTAGGAGATAAACGACCAGTTGCAGACAAAGATTTGAGGCAAGAAGAAGTGGCTCAGCTAAAAGACAAATTGAGACTATTGCAATTGAACAAAGAAGAACGACTAGATGAAATACATTCCCACAACTTTCAGTTCGTAGGCAGAAAAGAACGCCAACTACAAGCTTCACCATTCAATGACTATGAACTGCTAATTGGCGACTTCATAGAGTATTACGGAAACGAAAGTTTCAAAAACCAATATAGGATAATTCTAAATAGAATGAAAATGAAGAAGACAGATGACATCCGCAATTACATACAGCAGGTCGAGAGGTTGGTTACACTAAGCTCAAGAGAAAACTAATATTCAAAATATGACCTTTTTTTGCACATTTGCAAAGGGATGCCCGACAATATAAGGGCTCAATTTGAAATCAAGTGAGATGTAGACAATAAGCTAGAGAAAATGATTAGAAAGGCAGTGGATATACAAGCCACAATCGAGAACAATGCAAGGATAAATGAGAAAGCAGCATGGCACAGAGAAACACCAATGTGGAGGAGCAATACCAAACCAAAGAACACAATGAAAACGTACAAAACAGATAAACAGGAAAAAACGATAAGAATAAAAACCAGAGACAGAAAAACAAAGAAGGTTTGTGAAAAAGATGTGAAGTGTTATAATTGTGGGAAGAAAGGACACAAAAGAGATGAGTGCCACAAACAAATAAACATGATTGGAGAAGAACAAGGGTACTTTGAAGAAGAAGACTTAATAGAATCAGAAGGAGAAATGAACGAAGAACCCAAACTGAAGAAGAATCAGAAAACTAAGTGGAACACCGACTCCCAAAAACTGCGCAGCAGTAATTATTATGGCGAACATGGATACAGTGAATACAATGACAATATCTGTTAACGGAATAATGATAAAAGCAACCATTGATACAGGAGTGGAAACTTTGATAATTACAGACGACTGCGCAACAAAGTTAGGTTTTACAAGAGTGGATCTCACCAAGTGTAACAAAAGACTCATAAATGCATCTGGCGAATATATNTGAAAAAGATGTGAAGTGTTATAATTGTGGGAAGAAAGGACACAAAAGAGATGAGTGCCACAAACAAATAAACATGATTGGAGAAGAACAAGGGTACTTTGAAGAAGAAGACTTAATAGAATCAGAAGGAGAAATGAACGAAGAACCCCAAACGGAAGAAGAATCAGAAAACTAAGTGGAGCACCGACTCCCAAAAACTGCACAGCAGTAATGATTATGGCGAACATGGATACAGTGAATACAATGACAATATCTGTTAACGGAATAATGATAAAA
>CABFPE010000434.1:28730-39377 GCA_900660155.1 Hofstenia miamia
TATATATATATATATATATATATATATATATTAGCAATGTTAAAAAAACATGAATATTTAGTCAATTTAGATTTAGCTCTGAAATTCTTATCGCTTTTAGGGCTTTCCTTTATTTTTGCTAGCATTATTTAATTATGACCAAATGAAAGTAGTAGCACAGGATAATTCGTATTGTATTTTTATATTCTTTTTTCCCCGATTTTGACTTTCATGGACCTTTAAGTTCGTTCAATGAACATTCTTGTATGGAGTCTATGTATTTGTCTAATAAGTAATACTGCATGGGCCAAGAAGCAAGTGAAACCATAAAAACTTAATATCTACCTGTTCGACTCCTGCAGTGCAGTGCCGTAAGGTGTGCCATGGACAGGAATATTTTTATAATCATTTTTTTAATATAATATATTATTAAAATTCATTTATTAGGTTATTATATTTAAAATATTCAATGATGAATTTTCAAAACATTTAATAGATTGTGGTTATGAACTAGTTTATATTATGTTCCGCAATTCTTTCGAAAAAAATAATCTCCTTTCAATTTTCTCAATGATTAATAATTCAACTATCGGATAACAAACCCTGAAAATATATCTCTCTACCTTAATTAAAAAGTGATTGAAATGTAATGTTTCATTCTCGATTAACAACTTAATTTAGTCTTATGAAAATACACTCTAGAAAGCTGTGTTTCTCTTAACTATGAAATAACCTATTCTAATACCCATTATAGAAGCTGGCATAAAAAATCGAAACTAAAACGAAAATAGCGATTTTGGTATGTAAAATACAGGACCGCCATCAAGAACTTCTTTTGGACAACCATTTTAAAATTTTAGTGTTTTCCAAGATTTAGTTATTGCAATAAATTTTATTGAGAGTTTTTTTATTGCAAGAAGAGAAAAAACTTATACACTGTAAACCAGGTAGCACAGTGCTAGTCAATTGAATCATGAATATTAAGTAATATCTAGTGCGCTTTATTTAATTTTTTTCTTTAGATTGGAAAATATGTCAACTTTTGAATTATTTATTTCATTATTTTTACAAATATACTACTGTTCTACTGATACCAAAATCTTTTATGACAAACTAATAATTGAAAGTGTCACTGTTGAAAAAGTCTCAGATGACAACTACACATTGAACTTTCGTACTAATATCGGTTATACAAATGTATCGCAATTTGATGAAGAAGATCTCTTAGTCTTCAACAAACATCATAGCTTACAAATGTCCATAACACTTTACAGGGAAGGCAAAATTCTGCAAGAATTCTGTTATTTTGGAAGATCAAAAGAGGACATCTTTATTGTGGAACCTTGCGAAAAATACTACAATATAAACGAGCGTCTGAAAACGTTCTTTATTTCAGTTAAAAATGTATTGCTTAGTGATGAAAATAAGTGGAGTGGGAAATGGAAAATTTCTATAGTTGATATCAATGTAACGCGGAGTCTTCAAGATCAAGTGCCGATTAACAAACAATTCATTCTCGACAACGTCAAAGGTTTGAGTTTAATTCATTTCCTCCTTAAAATAGTTGCGTACCGTTTAGTTTATAAATTACATCAAATCGTTCTTTGTTGAAGAGAACATACTTAAGTAAGCAACTTAAAAAACAAAATAGGAAATTAGCTTTGAATATTTCAATTTTTGAGTAGATTTTATCATTCCGTATTCGGAAAAGCTGCACTTTTATATATTTAAAAAAACTTGCATCATTTGAAAATCACAATAACTGCTTTTAAAAAATTTTTATAAATTTTGTTTGGTTGCTTAGTGGTAAGTTGAGTTTACTCGATAATTTAGTAGAAAAGCAAAGTTTTTTAGAAAAATTTGAGGAATTGGTGCGTGAATAACATTGAATTTTAAATAAAATTTTAGAAGATTATTAAATTCATNGGATTAACAAACAATTCATTCTCGACAACGTCAAAGGTTTGAGTTTAATTCATTTCCTCCTTAAAATAGTTGCGTACCGTTTAGTTTATAAATTACATCAAATCGTTCTTTGTTGAAGAGAACATACTTAAGTAAGCAACTTAAAAAACAAAATAGGAAATTAGCTTTGAATATTTCAATTTTTCAGTAGATTTTATCATTTCGTCTTCGGAAAAGCTGCACTTTTATATATTCAATGAATTTTGCAACATTTGAAAATCACAGTGAGTACCTTTAAAAAATTTCTTTAAATTTTGATTGTTTGCATATTGGCAAGTTGATCATTTAAAACTAGCTGTATAAGGCTAATAATCTCTATAATTCTTCTAACCAATCCCTTTCATGAAAATAATACCAGGAGAAAACCCTGAAAATATATCTAGATTTCTTTACCACTAGAGCTGTAATCGAGGTAATGCGCGAGCATATGCCGCAAATCTTTCATATGAAATGATCTAGCGTATGCAAGCACAAAAGTTGCATGAATACATAAATAAAAATATATATATATATATATATATATATATATATATATATAAGATTCGATTTTCGATTCGATCTCGCCCAATACTACTTTTGATATAAATGATTATAAAAGACATTCGAATTGGCTGATTCAAAAGTATCGAAATAGAACTCAATATAATTTTTCAATCTTTTATCAATTTTTACATTTATATATATATTGTCTTGGAGGTAATCACTCCACTCGCATTTTTTCCAACTTTAAATCTATATTGTATTGTAGGTAATCACTCCACTCGCATTTTTTCCAACTTTAAATGTAAATCGCTATTTAATGTCTAATCTTTTTTTGTTTGCAGTATGTTTATGAACAGTTCACAAAGTTCATGTGGCTATACATGTATTACCAAATTTTACTTGCATTGCTGCCAAAGTTCAGTGTGCTTTTCGGAATTTTGCATTAATTTCCAGATGAAGCTGTTTTTTTAATTACTTCTAATCTAAAAAATCATTCCTAACTAGTTTTACTAATTTTGCACATTTATCTTTATTTTCTTAATATGCACTATGTATGAACTATTATTCAGTCCATGAATTGCTAGTTCAAACACATTTTGGAAAATTCTATACATTTTGGTAGAGATTTTCAGTCTTAAAGTAAAAGTCTAATTTAAAGTAAAATGTTTTGGTATTCTCAAATTTTATTTTAATTTCTTACTATATTTGTGTGAGAATCAACTCATTTGAAATCTATTTCAGTTTTCAAAGTATTTGTGCATATTGCCCCTAAAAATATTAATACGCTGAGAATGAATTCTGTGTAGAATAATAATTAGCCAAAAACATTTACTAATTACACTATATTTTAGCAACAAGTGAACATCCCTACAGCTTATATGGTTAGACGTTTATTTTGAATTAGTACATTCCTCTATAATGCAATATTCAAAATTCTATAAATATATGAAGATTTTCGCTAGAACATTTCAACAAAATACAGAAGATCGAAAATGTCGCAGAAATTTGAATTTGCCAGAGAAATATGTGATTGAGATATGATTACTAAAAAAGTCACTGATAGACTAAGATCCATAACTGAGAGGCTAAGACCTAGGAAAATATTGCAATCTAAAATGGCTAAACCTTTTCCAAAAAACAAAGTGAAAAAACATATTAAATTAAAGAACATTAGAAATTTAAAATTGCAATCACCAATTCTGTTTAACAAGGGTAAACAACTGTTAACTATATATATATATATATATATATAAATGTATATAATGAAAAAACTTACTGTACTATCGTCCGTCAAAAACAAAAAATTACTTTGTGGTAAAAATCTAAGTGTACAAATCATGAATTAAATTAAATTAAACTGAAATAAGTGAAGAGTTGTATTTACATTACTTAATATAAATTGATTCTGCGATCTTGGTTCATTTGTGTTTCATTAAAATATTAAAGTCAGATGTTGATGCTTTATGTATTTTCGAGTGCATATAAATTTCGGATTGTAAGTGTCCACATAAATTTTCGTGACGTCGTGGTTTTAACCCACGAAATGCCATAGGTAAATACTTAAGCCAATTTCTAAATTTTTTCTCATATGCATTTCACATTGTAAATCTTAAAACTACATAGTGAAATTTTAGTGCACAATACTTATTGAAGATATTTGCGACCCCGTCACCTACAGATGACGTTGGCTCCTTATTTAAGAAAATACTAAAAATATTTATTTTATTACAAGTTATGAAATGCATAAAATCAATTTATATGTAAGCCAATATTGCAATTTGAGCAATGCTCTCAGGTTATTGTATTAAAAATGCACATCTCACACTAATTTCCTTGTATTATATTATGATCAATGTCATCATAGCAGATATCATATTGTACTCAACAATCCACATTACCATGAATATTTATTACTTTTTCTTTTCTCGCGACTAGCTGCCCCTCTAGTTAAAAATATTTGAACAATAGAACGTTGAAAATTGCTTTGAATTAATAGATCCACACTTGGTTTAGTAATTAATCCAGGTATTTTTGGCATCCATGTCATTATGCAGATCTGATGATAATGAGCACTCCCATCAATCTTTTTTGGAGTTAAAAACCAGTAAGCAGCAAGATTGCAATGTATAATTGAACTTCCTCTATAGAAACAGTCAATTGATTATTGTTTTGCAATGCATACACAATACTCATATTTTTAACATGTTCAAATACTTCTTGGGAAAACAATAAATTATAATAAATCAAGAGGTTTTATTTCACTAATTTTAACTGAAATTTTATCAAGATTGTACACCATTTTATATTATGTTGCCTGCATGGCTGTAAGAGCAATTTTCTTAAGGGATATGTCATCAATTAATGATAAAGTGGGTAACCAAAGGTGAGTTGCCTGACCTCCCAGGCGGGTGGGGGTGCCCACCCCTAACCTCCGAGACTAATTTGTTCACATTTATGAGACATGATATTTAAATAAACAGAATACCAGCAGTAGTTGTATGTTCCTACAATAGTTGATGTATGCACTAAATGATGGAATGCTTTGCTACATGTGTATGCATTTTTCAATTCTGAAATGCCGACGTCACCTACAGGTGACACCTAAATTATTTCATTTGCCATTTAGCTTCAATTGTCATGAGGCTTTCAAAAATGGTTTATATCAATTCTTTGTATTACTAGATTATTGTGAAATGTCTTTTTATTGCTAATCATTGCATATCTAAATTGATGAGAATGATTGTTTTATGTGTAGTAAAAGAATTTGAACAATATGTCATAAAGGCACAAACAGTGCACTGTTTTTATATGCAGTTACAAAGCAATGCCAAAATCCAGTATATATATTGTAAACCTATTCATACCAAACTAGTAAATGAGCTAAAGATAAACAACACGGCTATAATTAGTAAAATACAGGTCAAATAATAAGTATCACCTACAGGTGACGTCGGCAGTTAACGGGTTAAAGGCCTTTTATTTTCGCCAATGAATTCGTGTCTTCAAATGTCTTATGCTTTCAACAATGTAGAATCTGTCACACATCTGACAATTATATTTTTAAAAATTGATGAAATCAAAGGTTATTGAATTGGATCATGTTATGATATAAATTTGATGTTTTTTCGAATTTAAAATTGGTATAATTCTTGGTTTCTTTAGTTTTCTATTTAAATTATATAAAGATTTTTTAAGACGTGCTTTGTGCCGTTTAATAAAAGGTATTTTCCAAAATATATTATCTTTGTGTTCTTGTGAATTGTATTCTAATGCAGAGGATGTTGGAGATTCTTTTGATGTTTTTTGCAATAACTTTTCAGGATACCCATTAGATTTTAGATTTTCAATTATTTTGTCAAAAGCCTTTGTAAGTAAATTGTTGTTAGAATATAGTAAAACTTCTCTTCTGAACAAGTTTTTCGGAATTTAATTTTTATATTTATTATCATAGTATGATTGAAATGGTGTATATAATCCGGTGTTAGTAGGATTTCTAAAAGCAAATATTTCAAATCCCATTGATGTTTTCTTCAATGTTTCATCTAAAAAAAATTATTCAATCTTCTTTTTCATATTAACAAGTGAATTGAATTTCATTTAGTGACGAATTAATATAAGAAGAAAGAAACATTGATGCATGATCTTTGTTGTCCATCAAACAAAAAATATCATCGAAATAAGGTTTGTAATTAAATGGTGGTGTTCTTAAGTTTAGAAAAGTATTTTCGATTAAATCCATTGCGAAATTCGCAAATGTTGGACCTAATGGAAATCCCATTGCCATCTCATAATGTTGGTTACGCACTTCATTTTCAAACAAAAAGTAAATGTTAGATGAAGATTTCGAAGTGTTTCATTAGTAAATGGAAAGGCTGATTTAGGTGTTAGCGTTTTCTTAACTGGAATTGATGTAAACAAACCTTTTTCATCGTAGTTAACCATGTAAGAATGTATGTCAAACTAATTAATTTCAATAAAAACGCTTCCTGTAGTTCGACCACCTCTGCTGAATATTTTCAAATTTTAATTTCCTTCAACGAGTAACAGACAACCTGTAGCTATACTTCCGTAGCATGGACCATTCGAAGCACTTTGTATCTGATATCGAGAAGCTTTCAAATGAAATTCAAGAGTTAAAACGAGATATGATGAATTTTGACAGGAATCATAAGCAGCAAATGGAAGGCAGAGCAAGGATATGTCACCTTCCTTTCAAAAGTTAGTGGATACGTAGCACAGGAGCTTTGATGAACAAATACATACTAGACGGATTATTATGTTTATTGTACCCAAATCGAACAAAAATTCTCAGTTGGAGATTACGTCTCATAATAAAGAACATGTAAGAAAGCTCTCCAACATTTTGGAAAGTGACACGAATGTTATACAGGACTTGTTCCGCATCGGAAAATATACGCCTAGGCGTTCGCGACTGATTATTCTTAACGTTGGATCGGTTTGGACTAAAAGATGCATACTGGCGCGGATTTAACTCAATTCGTTGAAAAGGGAGGTGTTGGCATCATTACTTATATAAACTCAAATTGGTGTGTCCATAAACTAAAACTCCTATTTTCGCCTCGTGTCCTGATATTGAATTCATTGTATTTTCATGTCATCCGCGCCATCTGCCTAGTAAATATTCAAATGTAATAATTTACAACTGTTACAATCCGCCACAAATTAGTAGGAAAACTGCGAATAAGGTCTTGACACATGTATTCCGAAAAATGTATTCAAAGCTTCCATCTGCATTTTTTGTCATAGTTGGAGATGTTAACAAATCGAGTGTTAAATGTCTTGGCAACTGCATAATCGAGAACTTAGTCACACGTGATACTTTTTATTACAAGGATGGATCATCACAGTTGGAAGTAGTGTATGTATCACAATCTTACCCCCAATAGGGAAATTTTATTTCAAATACCATATGATGCTACAGCTTATTCCACATACATCATTCTTAAATATTCATAAGTCGCTATATTAAAGTACCTGATATCGATACGCATAACGATCTTTTCAAAGACTATTTGGATAAAACAGATTTCAGTATATTCTGTAGCACTGGGTTATCACTTAATAGTGAGGCTATGGCAGTTGAACATTACTTGCATCAGTTAATTTCTTTGATACCGGAAAAGAAAATCAAGCTTGGTGATTGCGGTCGGATTAAATATAATGCTGAGTTAATAGATATTACTAAAAGGGAATTCCATGCTATTAAACAAAACGTCAAGAAAACTTGGAACAAGGTTCAGAAGGAAATCACGGCGAAAGTTCAACAATAGAGACAGCAGTGGTTTGATAATTTGACTCCCAAGCAATTTTATTCCGAAATTGGTAAACGGATGAAGCCACGTAATCATCGTCTAGATGTGTCATTATCTGTGGCTAATCATCTAAATTCCTCTTATACGCCATTCAACTCACATAATTGCAAGGACTTCGAAAATATTATCAGTAGTATGATTAACAGATAATCTAGGGTTTCTATTTCTAAACAAGATGTTGCTTATACTCTTAATCAGGTCAAGGATCTGGAGTACTACCACTATGGTTGTTTCATAGGTATAATGAGCAAATATCTGAAATTTAGTTTTATCTAATTACTAAATTTATTAATGAAATGATATACCCAGAATGCTGAAAATTTGGGTTTGTCTCTCTGATTCCCAAAACACCTGAGTCATCAGTCGATAATCCGAAAACTACAAAACCAGTTACTGTGAACACACTTTCTTCAAGATGGTTTGATAAAGCTGTGCTACCTATGTACATTTCTGAAATGAGTCCAACTATGCATCCCTTACAATTACAAGCAGAAGCGATCAAAAATTGACGCCTTGTTATTTACTGTTGATATGATAGTTGGCCTTCTTGACCAACAGCCTGGTTGCGTTGTATTTTCCGCTTTTATTGAGCTAAGCTCTGCTTTTAATACTGTTCTGCAAAATTAATTTCGGACAAACGTTGATGCACAATGTCCATGGTTTGCCAAATGTCTTCAGAGCTATTATGATAATTACAGACAAGCTGTTAAGGTAACACCAAGTATCGCAATGGAACAACAAGTATTTAGCGTTGGAATATCTCAAGGAGTACTCCTATCAGGACCTTGTTTTACCACTGACAATGTTGAAATTAACATGATAAATTTGAACATTGATCTAGAACTTGGGAACTTAGCCAAATATTCGGATGATGTGAGGTATTGAGGATTTGCACGCTCCAAGAGCTTGTTTGAAGATTACAATTACTATAAACAGAAAATTGAACAAATTACTAACTTTTTGATTGAGAAAAAAATGAAATTGTCAATCCCGATAAATGCGAGGGAGTAATATTACGAGTTAAGCATCGTGTCAGTGATACAGAAAATATTACGAATATACAGATTTCTGTGAATGGGAAGCAAGTTCATCAGAAGGATATGTGTACGTATTTGGGTTTGGTGTTACACAAAAATTTGAAATGAAACATCATGTTAGAAAGGTGGTCAAAAAAGTTAATTATATCATAAACTATTGAAGATGTTGTTTGAAATATTTTAATGTAGCAAGGACACTGATCACTTTCAAGACCTACATAATGCCAGTAATTTTATGCGGCTGTGAGATTTTTGGTGAAGCTTTAACAGTGGCTGATAAGAAATTTCTTCGTAAACCTGTCGAGCTTTATTCCCGAATGACGAATTTCAGTGTGGATCTTATAAATCTTTTTAATCAGAACTATCATAAGCGATATGCAACTAGATCAGAATTTCGATCCTACAAATGCAACACAGATGTGTATAAGAGAACATTCATACCACGCGCAATTAACCTTCTTCAAGAAGCTTTCAACATGCTCTAATTATTAGAGTGTTTAGTTATTGTGATGTATAATTTCCTATTTGGTTCTTCTACAGGAAATAAAACCTCTATTATTATTATTATTATTGTTATTATAAACATGTGAATTGACCATTGATAAAATAGGTCTATAAGGTGGAGATGTTGCTCCTTTATGTATTTTGCAAAGACCGTATTATTTTGGTATTTGAGAGCCAGCGTTATGAAAGCAATTATAATACTATTATATAACAGATTGCGGAAAAGATGAATATGAAATTCTTGCTATTTTTTTATTATGTTTCTACCCCTTTTTATTCGAGAAAACTTGAACATTCATTTCAGTTTTCTACGATTATGTGCATATTGTTCCTAAAAATATTTTTATGTTGAAATTAATTCTATGTGGAATAATAATTACCTAAAAAAACTTACTAATGACTACTATTTTAGCAACAAGTGAACATCCTTACAGCTTTTATGGTTTGACATTTATTTTGAATTTGTAATTTCCTCTATAATGCATTATTCGAAACTCTATATTTTTTAAAAAATACTGAAAATCTAAAATATAGCAAAAGGATGAGGTGTTAGAGAAATATGTAGGGATATGATTATTAAGAAAGTCACTGATAGACTAAGATTCGTAACTGAGAGGCTAAGACCTTGAATTTCTATAATTGAGAAATATTGCAATATAAAATGTCTAAGCGAATTCCAAAAAAAAATTAAGAAAATATTTTGAATTAAGAAAACATTAGAAATTTAAAATTCCAAAATACAGTTCTGCGTAACAGATAAATAACTGGTAACTATGTATCGAAAAAAATTCATAACTGAGGGCAAAGTTTCTTAAAATATCTTCGATGAATTGTCAGTAATCCTTCATGAATATTTATTATTCGAAATGTATGATGGAGTGTGATGCTCATCACAAAATTATTGGCAATTTCTGGAGATAGCAGAGTGAATGTGAAATTCTAGCTTTTTTATGATCCTCTAATCCTTTTTAGTCTAGAAAACTTGTAGTGTTCATATTGAATTGTAAAATGGTCCATATATAAAAACATTATATCTAAAAATTGCAAAATTTTAAATCTTGAGGTAAAACACTACTTTAATGTAATATATTTTGTTATTCTCAAATTCTATTCTAATTTTTTACTATATTTTTGTAGTAGTCAATACATGTGACATTCATTTCCATTTTTAAGTCTATGTACATATTGATATAAAAATATTTTAAATTTGTATTTTCTCTATAATGCCAATTTAAGAATTATATAAACATATAAAAGAATGCTGCAAATCTAAAATGTAGCATAAATAAGACTTTGCTAGAGTAATATGTGATTGATATATAATGACAAAGAAGGAATTGGGTAAT
>CABFPE010000434.1:42680-57842 GCA_900660155.1 Hofstenia miamia
AAAACAAACTCCGAGTAAAACTTCATGTTTAACATCCATAGCTGGTATGCTTTTCATGGTACACATGCAAGTGTTTCTGAAGCTCAAGGAGAAACGTATTTGCTTTAATTTAGAGAAGTTGAGTGACAAGGCCACTTTAGATACTGCAATTGATTCAAATACAGTATCTATATCTTTGTTGTATAATATTTCAGTTTTAGATCACGAAATATACTAATAGTTCCATTTAAAGAACCTATAAGTTGAAATATATCTTTTCTAAATTTTAAAACAAACTCCGAGTAAAACTTCATGTTTAACATCCATAGCTGGTATGCTTTTCATGGTACACATGCAAGTGTTTCTGAAGCTCAAGGAGAAACGTATTTGCTTTAATTTAGAGAAGTTGAGTGACAAGGCCACTTTAGATACTGCAATTGATTCAAATACAGTATCTATATCTTTGTTGTATAATATTTCAGTTTTAGATCACGAAATATACTAATAGTTCCATTTAAAGAACCTATAAGTTGAAATATATCTTTTCTAAATTTTAAAACAAACTCCGAGTAAAACTTCATGTTTAACATCCATAGCTGGTATGCTTTTCATGGTACACATGCAAGTGTTTCTGAAGCTCAAGGAGAAACGTATTTGCTTTAATTTAGAGAAGTTGAGTGACAAGGCCACTTTAGATACTGCAATTGATTCAAATACAGTATCTATATCTTTGTTGTATAATATTTCAGTTTTAGATCACGAAATATACTAATAGTTCCATTTAAAGAACCTATAAGTTGAAATATATCTTTTCTAAATTTTAAAACAAACTCCGAGTAAAACTTCATGTTTAACATCCATAGCTGGTATGCTTTTCATGGTACACATGCAAGTGTTTCTGAAGCTCAAGGAGAAACGTATTTGCTTTAATTTAGAGAAGTTGAGTGACAAGGCCACTTTAGATACTGCAATTGATTCAAATACAGTATCTATATCTTTGTTGTATAATATTTCAGTTTTAGATCACGAAATATACTAATAGTTCCATTTAAAGAACCTATAAGTTGAAATATATCTTTTCTAAATTTTAAAACAAACTCCGAGTAAAACTTCATGTTTAACATCCATAGCTGGTATGCTTTTCATGGTACACATGCAAGTGTTTCTGAAGCTCAAGGAGAAACGTATTTGCTTTAATTTAGAGAAGTTGAGTGACAAGGCCACTTTAGATACTGCAATTGATTCAAATACAGTATCTATATCTTTGTTGTATAATATTTCAGTTTTAGATCACGAAATATACTAATAGTTCCATTTAAAGAACCTATAAGTTGAAATATATCTTTTCTAAATTTTAAAACAAACTCCGAGTAAAACTTCATGTTTAACATCCATAGCTGGTATGCTTTTCATGGTACACATGCAAGTGTTTCTGAAGCTCAAGGAGAAACGTATTTGCTTTAATTTAGAGAAGTTGAGTGACAAGGCCACTTTAGATACTGCAATTGATTCAAATACAGTATCTATATCTTTGTTGTATAATATTTCAGTTTTAGATCACGAAATATACTAATAGTTCCATTTAAAGAACCTATAAGTTGAAATATATCTTTTCTAAATTTTAAAACAAACTCCGAGTAAAACTTCATGTTTAACATCCATAGCTGGTATGCTTTTCATGGTACACATGCAAGTGTTTCTGAAGCTCAAGGAGAAACGTATTTGCTTTAATTTAGAGAAGTTGAGTGACAAGGCCACTTTAGATACTGCAATTGATTCAAATACAGTATCTATATCTTTGTTGTATAATATTTCAGTTTTAGATCACGAAATATACTAATAGTTCCATTTAAAGAACCTATAAGTTGAAATATATCTTTTCTAAATTTTAAAACAAACTCCGAGTAAAACTTCATGTTTAACATCCATAGCTGGTATGCTTTTCATGGTACACATGCAAGTGTTTCTGAAGCTCAAGGAGAAACGTATTTGCTTTAATTTAGAGAAGTTGAGTGACAAGGCCACTTTAGATACTGCAATTGATTCAAATACAGTATCTATATCTTTGTTGTATAATATTTCAGTTTTAGATCACGAAATATACTAATAGTTCCATTTAAAGAACCTATAAGTTGAAATATATCTTTTCTAAATTTTAAAACAAACTCCGAGTAAAACTTCATGTTTAACATCCATAGCTGGTATGCTTTTCATGGTACACATGCAAGTGTTTCTGAAGCTCAAGGAGAAACGTATTTGCTTTAATTTAGAGAAGTTGAGTGACAAGGCCACTTTAGATACTGCAATTGATTCAAATACAGTATCTATATCTTTGTTGTATAATATTTCAGTTTTAGATCACGAAATATACTAATAGTTCCATTTAAAGAACCTATAAGTTGAAATATATCTTTTCTAAATTTTAAAACAAACTCCGAGTAAAACTTCATGTTTAACATCCATAGCTGGTATGCTTTTCATGGTACACATGCAAGTGTTTCTGAAGCTCAAGGAGAAACGTATTTGCTTTAATTTAGAGAAGTTGAGTGACAAGGCCACTTTAGATACTGCAATTGATTCAAATACAGTATCTATATCTTTGTTGTATAATATTTCAGTTTTAGATCACGAAATATACTAATAGTTCCATTTAAAGAACCTATAAGTTGAAATATATCTTTTCTAAATTTTAAAACAAACTCCGAGTAAAACTTCATGTTTAACATCCATAGCTGGTATGCTTTTCATGGTACACATGCAAGTGTTTCTGAAGCTCAAGGAGAAACGTATTTGCTTTAATTTAGAGAAGTTGAGTGACAAGGCCACTTTAGATACTGCAATTGATTCAAATACAGTATCTATATCTTTGTTGTATAATATTTCAGTTTTAGATCACGAAATATACTAATAGTTCCATTTAAAGAACCTATAAGTTGAAATATATCTTTTCTAAATTTTAAAACAAACTCCGAGTAAAACTTCATGTTTAACATCCATAGCTGGTATGCTTTTCATGGTACACATGCAAGTGTTTCTGAAGCTCAAGGAGAAACGTATTTGCTTTAATTTAGAGAAGTTGAGTGACAAGGCCACTTTAGATACTGCAATTGATTCAAATACAGTATCTATATCTTTGTTGTATAATATTTCAGTTTTAGATCACGAAATATACTAATAGTTCCATTTAAAGAACCTATAAGTTGAAATATATCTTTTCTAAATTTTAAAACAAACTCCGAGTAAAACTTCATGTTTAACATCCATAGCTGGTATGCTTTTCATGGTACACATGCAAGTGTTTCTGAAGCTCAAGGAGAAACGTATTTGCTTTAATTTAGAGAAGTTGAGTGACAAGGCCACTTTAGATACTGCAATTGATTCAAATACAGTATCTATATCTTTGTTGTATAATATTTCAGTTTTAGATCACGAAATATACTAATAGTTCCATTTAAAGAACCTATAAGTTGAAATATATCTTTTCTAAATTTTAAAACAAACTCCGAGTAAAACTTCATGTTTAACATCCATAGCTGGTATGCTTTTCATGGTACACATGCAAGTGTTTCTGAAGCTCAAGGAGAAACGTATTTGCTTTAATTTAGAGAAGTTGAGTGACAAGGCCACTTTAGATACTGCAATTGATTCAAATACAGTATCTATATCTTTGTTGTATAATATTTCAGTTTTAGATCACGAAATATACTAATAGTTCCATTTAAAGAACCTATAAGTTGAAATATATCTTTTCTAAATTTTAAAACAAACTCCGAGTAAAACTTCATGTTTAACATCCATAGCTGGTATGCTTTTCATGGTACACATGCAAGTGTTTCTGAAGCTCAAGGAGAAACGTATTTGCTTTAATTTAGAGAAGTTGAGTGACAAGGCCACTTTAGATACTGCAATTGATTCAAATACAGTATCTATATCTTTGTTGTATAATATTTCAGTTTTAGATCACGAAATATACTAATAGTTCCATTTAAAGAACCTATAAGTTGAAATATATCTTTTCTAAATTTTAAAACAAACTCCGAGTAAAACTTCATGTTTAACATCCATAGCTGGTATGCTTTTCATGGTACACATGCAAGTGTTTCTGAAGCTCAAGGAGAAACGTATTTGCTTTAATTTAGAGAAGTTGAGTGACAAGGCCACTTTAGATACTGCAATTGATTCAAATACAGTATCTATATCTTTGTTGTATAATATTTCAGTTTTAGATCACGAAATATACTAATAGTTCCATTTAAAGAACCTATAAGTTGAAATATATCTTTTCTAAATTTTAAAACAAACTCCGAGTAAAACTTCATGTTTAACATCCATAGCTGGTATGCTTTTCATGGTACACATGCAAGTGTTTCTGAAGCTCAAGGAGAAACGTATTTGCTTTAATTTAGAGAAGTTGAGTGACAAGGCCACTTTAGATACTGCAATTGATTCAAATACAGTATCTATATCTTTGTTGTATAATATTTCAGTTTTAGATCACGAAATATACTAATAGTTCCATTTAAAGAACCTATAAGTTGAAATATATCTTTTCTAAATTTTAAAACAAACTCCGAGTAAAACTTCATGTTTAACATCCATAGCTGGTATGCTTTTCATGGTACACATGCAAGTGTTTCTGAAGCTCAAGGAGAAACGTATTTGCTTTAATTTAGAGAAGTTGAGTGACAAGGCCACTTTAGATACTGCAATTGATTCAAATACAGTATCTATATCTTTGTTGTATAATATTTCAGTTTTAGATCACGAAATATACTAATAGTTCCATTTAAAGAACCTATAAGTTGAAATATATCTTTTCTAAATTTTAAAACAAACTCCGAGTAAAACTTCATGTTTAACATCCATAGCTGGTATGCTTTTCATGGTACACATGCAAGTGTTTCTGAAGCTCAAGGAGAAACGTATTTGCTTTAATTTAGAGAAGTTGAGTGACAAGGCCACTTTAGATACTGCAATTGATTCAAATACAGTATCTATATCTTTGTTGTATAATATTTCAGTTTTAGATCACGAAATATACTAATAGTTCCATTTAAAGAACCTATAAGTTGAAATATATCTTTTCTAAATTTTAAAACAAACTCCGAGTAAAACTTCATGTTTAACATCCATAGCTGGTATGCTTTTCATGGTACACATGCAAGTGTTTCTGAAGCTCAAGGAGAAACGTATTTGCTTTAATTTAGAGAAGTTGAGTGACAAGGCCACTTTAGATACTGCAATTGATTCAAATACAGTATCTATATCTTTGTTGTATAATATTTCAGTTTTAGATCACGAAATATACTAATAGTTCCATTTAAAGAACCTATAAGTTGAAATATATCTTTTCTAAATTTTAAAACAAACTCCGAGTAAAACTTCATGTTTAACATCCATAGCTGGTATGCTTTTCATGGTACACATGCAAGTGTTTCTGAAGCTCAAGGAGAAACGTATTTGCTTTAATTTAGAGAAGTTGAGTGACAAGGCCACTTTAGATACTGCAATTGATTCAAATACAGTATCTATATCTTTGTTGTATAATATTTCAGTTTTNAAAGATTTATTCCGCAAACATGTTTCGCTACATACGTATAGCTTCGTCAGTGCGTATAGAGTATAGAGGGAAAGTTTAGAAAAGTTTAAGAATGCTAACATGGTTTAATTGTCTATTTAAAACTTTTCTAAACTTTCCCTCTATACTCTATATGCACTGAGGAAGCTATACGTATGTAGCGAAACATGTTTGCGGAATAGATCTTTCATAATATATATATATATATATATATAATCTAAAGAATAGTTCCCCTCCTCAGAAAAAAATCTGGGTGCGCCCCTGTGCATCATTATCAATAAAATCTATACCGGATATTTTTAGCTCTAAGCCTAATAGCAATATTTTGTTGTGATTGCATGTACATTCAGTAGACCATTCTTTCGCTTCATTTATGCCTGCATTGCACGAAATTTAATTGATTGATTTACAAGCCCTCTAGCGGGAAAGTAGTTCAGCGAAATTAAATAATTACAAAATATTATTTGAAATTAAATGAACTCAATTTATTGCAATGTTTGAACCAGGGTTTTCGAGTGTTCGGAATGTTAAGAATTCGAACTCGAATAAGCTCGCTAAACTCGATCGGAAAAATAGAGAAATCATCAAATCTCGAACTCGTTCGAAAATCCACTCGACAATATCGTAAAAATTAATTTTTTTTTAAATATCAATTTTCTTACCAATCACACAAACTATTCTTTAGCTTAGAATTATTGTAAAATAAATGTTTTTTACCCTAAAAAACTCGTAATTAGAAAAAAACTCCATTGAACTCGGAATTTCATTTAAAAAAAACTCGAACTCGAAACGTAAAAACTCGAACTCGGTCCGAGTAACCCGAACTCGACTCGAAAATCCTGGTTTGAACTAATAGCTCCGGTCTGATGACGCATTACATTCACTCTCTCAAATGATGCATAGAAATAAACGGGATTATATGCCCACTAATCACATCTACATATACTACATTCTATTTATTTGCTTATAGTAAAATTTGAAAAAATTGATTGCTTTGATACTAAATTCATATAGTATTGCTTCAAAATTAAAATCTAAATATAATTGCTCAAGAAGTTTTCAATTCCTGAACAATTATTGAATACCAAATTCATGTATTTTACAAATTCTGTAGCCTAAGTTGAGCATTGCAAGTGCATCCGAAATGAACTGTATTTCTTCAAAATTATTTCTTCTCAATTATGTAGTCTACCTAAACAATCGAGAAAAATAATGTGCGCAATACACATTTATGTAATAAAAATAAAATTATATATACTTTAGCGGAGTGCTAAATTATAGATGTAGCGGCCAAGCAAAAATGACGAAATTTTAACCAAAAATAAATAATTTTTAAAAAAAAACATTTTTTAATGTGAATTTTTGGTTAAATATCCAGTCAATAACCGATTTTTAACCAATAAAATAACCGTATTTATATCAATTTTAAACCTAATAAAAACCAATTTCCTCAAATACCATTTTATATCAAAAAAATAACGTTAATAATTGTAGAAATTTTGTGCGCCATCTATCGAAAGTAGTCACAAAATATTTCGTCTGATGTGTAAATTGATTTTTGTTTATTTATCCAAAGTCCGCTAATTTTGCTAAATTCGTCCAGGTTTTTGAGGTACTTAGCTAGGCTATCTGAATTTGATGCGATAAATGTAATATCATCGCAAATGCAAGATATTTTATTTCTATATCATCATAAATAAAACCGTGAAAATGATTTGAATGCTGTCTTTGGTTCAGGAAGAATTCTACTGTGAAGTTAAACAGTATGCATGACAAGGGCCATCAGTGTCGGACGCCCCTCTGCACCTGTACTGCTGGAGACAGAAAACCATTGATTAATAAGTAAGATTTATTGTCAGAGTATAATGCGCGAATGAGATTTAAAATGATATCAGGTATTCCAAGTTTTTTTAATGTATTAAAAAATATTCGTGATCAATTGAGTCGTANTTGCATGTGTACAGCACAGTTTGATGACCAAAATATACATTATGCTTCCACTAAAGAATTCACTTTTTTTATATTAAAGGTATAACATTAACCCAATTTCGCACCATTGCTATNGACCTCATGCTCGATATTTTTGATGTATTCAAGTTCATCCTGGGCCTGTAGATTTTGAATTTTGCGCAATTCTGATTTATAATATATCCTGAATTGTTCAAAATTGTACATGTCGGTGGTCAAAGAATTTTGTTGCTTTTCACAGTACCTGGCTTTATAAAAGCGATCTCTTTCAATGGCCTTCTGTTTTATCTGCAGATAGTTTTTGACCCTTCCCTTCATAATCGTCTATTTAGTTTGAATGTTAGTAACATTAGCCTGCTCAAGTGAAAAAGAAATTAAATTTGATATTTCGTCATAGTTATTATTAAGTAAATAAGAATTCATTCGCCACACATCTGGTCTTTCTGTAATATCGGTTTGGAAAGATGTCAAAAGTGGTTTATGATCAGAAAAATAGATAGATAATGCTTTAGATTCGGCAATGCGCAGGTCTTCTGANCAATAATGCATTGGATTGTTGAAATGTTTAATGAAGAGTTTCTCGCCTTTATAAAGCCAGTTTGCGTTGCATATATGTATTTCTGTCCTAAAGGTACAAGTCTACGATTAAGGATATAAAATAAAATTTTTAGATCCATATTTAATAGAGAGATAGCTCGCCAGGACTTTGGATGTTCTAAATCTTTCCCTTTTCGTAATAATCTAAATTAATGCATTGGAAATACAATTAAAAATTTGGCCGGATTTTAAGATTGATTCAATTAATAGTAAGTAGTGAGGTGCATTGGATCGAGCGGAAGGTCTTATAGAAGGCAGCATTAAGGCCACGTATTCCAGGAGAATTTCTTAGTTTATCTATTGCTAAATGAATTTCGTCAATGGATATGCTTTGATTGACAACATTGTAATCGTCTACAGAAATTTTCGGATAAATTAAACGCTCATTTTCAATGCTGGCCTCTGATTTTTTATAGAGATGCTTGTAAAAATCGGTGAAAGTGTTAATATCCTCTTGATTGCAAGAAAAATTGTTATTGCTTAATTGAACGCGTCGATATTTAGCTTATCCATTGACCTTTTTATATAGTTTTTGATGTCCTTAGTGCTGCCCTCATTGACCTCATGCTCGATATTTTTGATGTATTCAAGTTCATCCTGGGCCTGTAGATTTTGAATTTTGCGCAATTCTGATTTATAATATATCCTGAATTGTTCAAAATTGTACATGTCGGTGGTCAAAGAATTTTGTTGCTTTTCACAGTACCTGGCTTTATAAAAGCGATCTCTTTCAATGGCCTTCTGTTTTATCTGCAGATAGTTTTTGACCCTTCCCTTCATAATCGTCTATTTAGTTTGAATGTTAGTAACATTAGCCTGCTCAAGTGAAAAAGAAATTAAATTTGATATTTCGTCATAGTTATTATTAAGTAAATAAGAATTCATTCGCCACACATCTGGTCTTTCTGTAATATCGGTTTGGAAAGATGTCAAAAGTGGTTTATGATCAGAAAAATAGATAGATAATGCTTTAGATTCGGCAATGCGCAGGTCTTCTGAAGCAAAACAATGGTCTATCCGAGAAGAGTACATGCTAGAATTATTAAAATAAGTATGGTAATAGTTTACAGCATAGACGGCAGTATCAACTAGGTTAAACCTACGAAGAAATTTATTATTTAAATAATTGTATCTAGTAAGGGTTAGGTTGGACAATGACTGCGAATTTTTAACGTCTTCTTGTAAGTAAAAGCAATTTGAGTCTCCTGCACTTTGTAAGAATTTAGATTTTAGTGAAGTAAGGGAGGAGGCTATGAAGTCTATGGTAGACTTATAGTCCTCTTTTCCTAGATAATGGTTAACTAGTACTAAGTTTTTAGATTTTGGATAAAAAATTTGAGCTGCTGGGCATTACATTTGAGGCTTAGCTTTGGGTTGTTGTTGTTGCATAGGGTTACAAGCCCCCCTGTCCTTGTAGTTGATTTTTCAGAAATGAAATAACTGAAGCCTTTTTTATTTAGAAAGTTTTGTATTGGAGCTGAAATATCAGTAATTATGGTTTCTTGCATAAATATATAGTCAGGTTTTGAAGAGGATAGTAGTTCAACAATTTTTGTAAATTTGCTTTGCAAGCAATTCCGTTAGTGTTATAATTTACTATTTTCAACATAACGGTTGTTAAGAGCAAAGTACGGCACGAAAAGCTTATATGAAACATTGGCGTTTGCTATTACAGGGAGAGCTTAAGCGACAAGGTTACGAAGTGCAGAAGATGACATTATAGGGGGGCTAGTACTTTCGACAATTTTCAAGGGCTTGGGATAAAAAAGGCCTAATGGCGTCCTAGAGCCTGTCAAGGCTATCTGCTTTGGGGGCGGGACCTTACGCTTCTGAGGTGTAGTGAAGGCATAAGAACCTTCACTGTTGTGGCGGAGGTGATAACGGCGAGATAAGGACGTAGAAACAGACAAGGCTTTTGGGCTGCACGTTGACGTTGCTGGGATGGTACCCACCTCTTCTGTTTCTTTTTCTTGTCTGCTTTTTCTTCTGCTTCATCAAGCTTCTTCTCAAGCCCCTGTATCTTTCTTCAAGTCCTGCAGCTTTGTAGGCAGTCTAGACGTTTTCAGCTCATTCTGGGACTGGCAGATGATTGAAACATATAAAGTGACCAGTGTAATTGCAAGTGGAGCAAATGGTAATCGCGGGGCAATCACAGATAATGCGGAGAACCTCCACCGCCTCAAAGCCGCCTTGCTCCTTGAGGCCTTCACACTCTGACCAACTTCTTTTAGACCAGAACGACATTGAAGAAGCACAAACTGATCTCTAGGTTTCCATGTAGCCGGAAAGTTCTAAATGTTGATGCCAAAGATTTTTGGAAATTCATTCTTGCCTACAAGTGGTATTCTCTTCTTCTCACATTCCTTTGGCACAAGTGATTTTCCTGCAATTTCAATTGGGTTCTCAAAGAGAACAGCCATGTCTTCTGCAACATCTGGTGAGCCGATTACTTGTAGTGCTCACAGAAGTCTGGAGGAGCGTCGGAGGGGGGGGCAAAGTTTTGCAAATTTGTATCTTATTGGGAGCTTCTGGGGTCACGTTCTTAATTATTGTGCAAATTTTGGAGCCAAGTTGATTGTATGCTTCACGAAAGAACAGTGTTCGATCTTGACCTGATGGTGCAACTGGCAAAATGAAAGTTGCGGTCAGATTTTGGAATTTGGTTGAGTCAAAGCTCAGTTCTTGAATGTCTTCAGGAGCCTGTAATGTATAGGAAGCACCAACAGTGCGCTTGGGAGAGGTCAAGGCTTGGGCATAGGATGACATTTTTAAAAAAAAGAAAGAAAAAGGCGGTAGTGATATACAAAAACAAAACAAATTACAGTTGGGAGAAAATGGGAAAGTGGGATCTTCAGGTTGAAAAAGGGAGGGTGGAATGGTGAAACTTCTTGGAATGGTGTAAGCAAGGGAGGGTAAACGTCAAAGGAACAGCAAACTTCGAAGGAACACAAGAAAAATTACAAGAGCAAGAGTGATGCAAAACGCAAAAAGCAAAAGTGCAGTGAAAAGTGTTGACTACGATCGTCAACACCCACTCCAGATAAATATAGAAATAGTGTAAACATATTATCATTGCTTTTATTACTTATCTCTAATTTTAAAAAAACAGATTTCACTATTAAAAGATTAGAGTAATGGTCAGGAGTCCCCTATGAAACTGTCTGTCGGTATTTGAGGGAAAACGCATTCTTGGCAAGTGACAAATATGAAAAGAATACCTTGAAAACTCCTTAATGAACTGGAATTTGAAAGAGTTTTCAGACGAGAGTTCCAAACAACTCGCGCCAACTCATGTGGAGTTTCTGAGGCGACCTCCAGGCACATTTTTATGTTATCATCCAAAATGCATGGTCAAACGTTCTTAAGGAATTAGAAGTCTCTCAACTCTAGGGAATTACACAGACTTCGGGGCTTCGATTTGTGCTCAGGGTCAAATGCGTAATGAATTCTGAATAATACGAAATGATTTTAGGACATGTTGTGTCGCATAAGCAAGAAGGACATTTTTTACAACAAGTCAATTCTCCATGCCAAAAATCGAAGGAAACATGGATTATCCGTTCTTCCAGGTTGGCCCCCTCGAAATCCCGACATTAACATCATCCTACACGTCTGGGAAATCACTAAGCGACGTCTCAAGAAGAAAAATTTACAAAATCCTGATTAACTTTGGCGAAAGTCAAGACAAAATTATGTATTTGTCCATTTCCAGACCTCTACACACTGTTGTCAATAGTCGAGGTTTCCTACAAATTACATATTAAGTAGATTTCCCGTATCATGCTGGTCAAATGGTTAACATAATCGTTATATATTTGCTAAAACCTACTCTTTCATAACGTACAATCCAATATGCCAGATATATTTTAATAAAAATAAAAAATTGTAGGGGTAATATTGTTAGTATATCAGTATTTTTCTTGAAAACTACCCAACAATTCTTTATCTGATTGAACTTTTGTATTGTTCCGATGTATCGCGGAAGCGGTCATGATGCTGCTATTAGGCAAAAAACTACAAAGCTCCCCTTCCAGTTGTTGAAAGGTGACGCAAATCATTACAGAAGAAAGTGTTTGACACAAGGAATGGTGTAGCCGGTATTGTAATGTTCTCTGGAAGGCCGTGAACATTGTGAGGAAAGGAAAAACTGCTTTATAATAGTTTCATCACTAAATATCACAGAATGCCAGTTTTGCGCAGTCCAATGTTTTTTCTTTTTTCCAAAATGCAATTTTATCAGCAGTATGCTTTTGTGACAATGATTGTTGGTAAGCAGGTTTATATGATTTGAGCCTGAAGTCATCTTGCAATTAATGTCTAGCACTTTGAGTACTAACAGAATTCGGTAGCTGATTTACAATATATGATAATGATGCAGAAGTTTCAGTAACAACACAACTTTATATCATCTACTCTGTTCTGGCTTATATTATTTGATTTCTGAAAACTTATTATAGTGCACTTAAAATTCCTAATAAATTAAATTAAAAATTATTTAGGATTTACAAATGTATTTAGATTAAATTTTTATATTTATACAAGGCGAATAATTCAGGGCCCCTAGTTAAATTTCTTCGCATAAAATTTTTATATGCATTTGGCAAGAATCTCTCAGCATGTTAATTTGACTTGCAATTGTGTTTGAATCTATTAGCGCATTTGATCATTTAAACATGAAAAGAATTGCAACAAGTGAATGATTTACTACTGAAAGTTATTTATGTTTCGAAGTTAGAGGATTGCTGCTTATCTATCAAAATGTGACGATGATTCTCCTATTATTTGCATTGCAGCAAGTATTACAAATTTTGAATATTTTGACTAAGCAACTGCAGTGTAAATCCTTGGCTCTCTCAAATGTTCCAAGTAAGGCTAACATCACTACTTCTCGTTCTTTGAATTTAAGTCAGATAAGTCCTGCTATTTTTCAAAGTATAATGATTTTAATGTTGTTCTGGTAGCTACAATATTAATCTTATTGTTTCAATGATTAAAGCTTTCATGATGATGTTATTTCAGATTATATTGAAAAATTGTAAAGCAATTAATACACCAGTTTTTGAGTGACAATTCACTAGCAATCTTAGAGTGTTATAAAGTTCTTAATTCAAAAAACATTGATGTTAATCCAACATATTGTGAGGCAGTTATTGAGGGAACTACTTGTTGACAACATGATTGAACTTGAGTTTTGACATTTTTGTTTCCTTGAATGACAATCCTTGGTTCATGGTTATTGTGTGCTCTAATTGGAACTGCATAATTTGCAAGATGTTTTTCTAGCATGACCAGGATTCCCACCCGGCTGCTGCACCATAATTTTATGTTGTTAATAATAGCAGTATTGTCCAAAAGTAAAAAATTTGCATCCACTGCAACAGTGAATTTGATAATCAAGCCGAAATATTGCTATCAGAAATAAGGACCTCCACAAGGTATCTCACATTGTAGTTACGTGAACAATAATACTTAACAAACAACTGCTCATTATGTTTCGAAATATTTGTGGAGAATTGGGCTTAACATTTGGTCAACATCAAATTAATAATCCCATTTCTTGAGTTAGGACTTCCAGGCGCACAAAAGAAGTATGACATAGCATGTATTAAATCTTCGAGTTATCCTCCCCAATGCAACGTCAATTTCGAAATGTCTTCATCATTCTTTTTATGTCAAATTACGATATTATTAATAAGTGGTTTGAACATTTGCAGGCTGTTTACAATATTAATAATATGCTATGCAATAATTTCGGGCTAAACTGAATCAATTTTAGATGAAAATCGGAATTGGTAACTTTTTGTCCCAGACAGGTTTTCTGATGTAGGGACATCTTAGTCATGATCAAGTGAGTAACCAATGCGAAGCCAAGCCCCGCAAAAAAATTTTGAAAGAGACCCTAATCATGCATTTCACGAACTTGCTCTTTAAATATTTTTAATATTTTGCTGAAAATGTCCCCCTCGCGTACGCCACTGGTACCATCATTTGTAACAATCAATCCACCCAACCAGTAGAAAGCTGTTCAGCAAACGAATTTGATCAAAGTAATACTTTGAAAGTATGCTACTAGTATTAAAATGGTTAGCTTCACATTGCATTAATAAATCAAATCGGGAATGATAAAAGATAAATATAATTCTGAAAAATTTATTTCATCAACAATCTATTTTTCTTAGTAGCTATTTATACTAATATATTACAAACATATTTGTGTTGAAAACAAGTACCTGTCGCTGTTCAATTTCTGTATTTCCTCATAGAAGTTCTGCGTGGCTAATATCAGTAGACTAAAATAAACGTGGAGTGATTCGTCCACTGATTTATGTCAAAAAGTGTTAGCGGCAAATATTTGTTTGTATAATTAATTAAATCAGTTCTAATAGCAAATCTTAATAATTAGTAAAACAGATTTTTTTATTACTTTTTTCCTTCTTTTCAGTCTTAGTTGCTTTTACTTTTGATTGGATTATGCTACACTTGGTCATATGGGCTAAAATGATTCACTTCTTAAATTCTCCCTAAAATATGTGAGTGTAACATCCTCTACCAGGCATTATCTCATTACCGAAATATATTGGCTTTAATAAATATTTTAATATTGAGCAGCTTCCTAACCTACATTTATCAATTAGTACATGTTTGGTCACTTTATCGGTCATTTATTAGCCACTAATTTGTATCTGAAATAATAATATATTACCTAGGTTTTGGTCATCCAACCGTTTTATGAATTCATTTATTTTAATACATGTACTAAGTGATCGCTAGTCAGCTAAATGAGAGAAAAACTCCTACACCTAACCTAAGTGCACTTTCGTAGTCTGGCACAAAGACCCTAGAATCGATCTCGATGATGGATCCAGACCACTACTAAACACCACTCATTTAGCTTGACATCGTATTAAATATTCAAACCGTAATAGCAGAACAAAATAAGAATTCCGAATAAAATTCTTTATCAATATCAATTGCTTACAGGATTTAGTTTCTATTTATTGCAAATCTAGAAAATTACCTGTCGATTTCAAATTTGAACT
>CABFPE010000434.1:85395-98389 GCA_900660155.1 Hofstenia miamia
CCTTATATTGTGGATGACTACAGTCTTTTACAGTATTTCAGTTTTTTGTTTATTTTCTCATACAAGTCTATTTTTAGAATTTCTGACATTTCTGATGGTTTTGCAAAAACAAATGGAACTTATCTAACCTACGTATCGATTTTAGAAAGATTCTCGGGTATTACTTCACGGTTTATTCAATTACTTTTTATGTAAAATGTATGATGACGAATTTTCAAAACTTGCCGTTTAAAGCTCGTGTACAAATGCGTTAGCGAAGTATAAACTAAAGGCTTTTATCATTTTTCAGTTATAGTTGTTGTTTAATTTAAAAAAGGGAAACATATAGGAATCAAGTAATCAGATAAAGTTTGTCTAAGGTGCCTTTCAATGTCCTTTTTCCTATACTAATAAATATATTGATTGTTCTTCATGTATGATTAAAATTTATATTTGACGCTAAGTAAGAAAAAATTGTACATTTTTCTTAATTCCAAATATAGATGTTTTTTTAAAAAACTTGAAGTTGAAAAATCTTTTTGAACAGAAAATCAATATATTAATGTATTTGAAGTAATAGACAAGCATACGAATTTTGCCGAGTTAATAATTAAAGAATTTGGCGCTAAGTGTATTGAATTTCCAAACAATTTGGCACTAAGTAATGCCCTTTTCGATTTTCATATACTTAGCGCAAATATAAATCTATATTTATATATATGTATAAAATATATATATATATATATAAAAAATATATATAGATAATTAGTCTTTTAAACTACATGTAGTCACATTATTCTGATTCTCAGATATTACATTAAATTGTAAGTGGATAAATCCAATTCATAGAGGAGAGGGGTTAGGCCTCATCTATTCCACGCAGGTCCACGTTTTGTGAGTCTACATGATATTGTATTGTAGCCTTTGATTATATTTCTGATGACTAAACTAATTCCCAGCTTCAGCAGTATCTGAAATGTGAATTCTATTGTCACTAGTGGCGCAATTTCATGCAATTACAATTTGCGGCTGGCTACTCTCAAAGTTATTAATTGCTATAATGTTTTGCAGAATATGTGCATTATTATTATCTGCTCTAAATTCTCATGTACTGTTAAATGGAATCTTTTTGCTTACTTCAGAGTAGATGCTAGCTGACTAAATTGATATAACTTGGTTCATGCTATATTTACACAATCTCTAATGAAGCTAGATGGTGACCAATGACTGTAAAAGAAACCACTTTTGAAACGGATTTATTCTTTCAGTTTTATATTCTTAAGGAAAATTCAGTCATACCTCATTGAAAATGGAAGTTATTAGCTAATGCTTAAATACTCTTCATTAAAAACTAAATTTATGAATGAAACTCTTTTGCTGGTTGCACCTCATGGAAAACTTATCAAAAAATTCTACCAGTGTGCCATATGCATGCTTACTCCTCTCTCAATCCATTATATTAATGAAAAATGGCTGTTTCCTATAGTGCTATGAATCTCAAAATTTTAAATATTCAAGAGTTAATAGAACTTTTGCTAAAGGTAAAACAACAGTGCAATCATAGCAGACAACTTAAATGCAGGATCAAATGGATTCCCACTATGTAATGCAGGAACAGTTTAACTTTGAAACTTCTATTAGAGACAATCTAAATATATTTTTTACAAACATTATAGAAACAATTGCATGTCTACAAAATATTGAATAGGTAGAAAACATACCTCAAAGCCAAGATAAGGAACAGTTAGCAACACTTTCTGCCCTCTCAAAGTCCACAAAGATGAAATTGGCATACACCAATAACAACACTAACACACCTAAGTCCAGAAGCTGTCTTTGATACCAAAATTGAGAAACAGAATGTTGATGCCTCCAGATGAAACCCTAAAAACAGATGTAAAATTAACAAAAATGCTGACCAACGTTTTGAGAGTTACTGATATTATTTGAGATATATTCAGTTCAATGAAATGGTACCAAGGAAAATGGAACCATGCAGCTCCCACTTTTCTAGAAAAGCATGTGCTCTAAGTATCATTGAACCTTGATGTATTCACAAAATCAGAATATAATAAGTTAGTTGAAGCTAAGAAATAACAATCAGTTCTGCTCTGAGTAGTCTTTTTGTGTAGAAAAAAGAAGCTATAGCAAAGGAATTCAACAATGAATGTACTAGAAAACCATATCAAATGCAATTATATAACTGCAAATTTGAAAAATATGAAGAAAATATTCATTACATCTGTAAAGTAGATCAACTACTACAACTATCACAAGAAGAAGAACAATATTATGAACATGATGTGTATTTATATGTTCACGCTGGACTACCACCAAACCTGAAAATATGGTTTGAGACCAAATGCAACATTAAGGATGATATGCAAACACTGACCAACAAAGCAGTGAATTCATCAAAACCATGGCGTACTTCACTACAGGCCTCTGCAATGTGCAACTGGAGGCGAACAATAAGATTGTTGAAAATTTAATTTATGTTCAATTATGAAGTGAGTTTATTGTTTTATTATTATAACCAAGGATACTCTAGATAAATAGGACTACGGCTTGGTGGGAAACACAGTTGATAATACATACACGTTTTTCATTTTTTTGATTTATATTGCAATTAAAAACAATGGTAAGAAGGTGCTGTCTTCCAAAGTGCAATGTAAATAGTAATGAAGAAAATAAAGAAAAAGTGTTCAGATTTACTATTAAGAATGAAGAAAAGGAAACATGTATAAAAGCTATCCCAATAACTGATCTTCCCACATCTAATGCTACAGTTGTATGTGAAAGACACTGGCTGCTCAGGTATGAAACAATAACTGCTCATGAAAACTACTGTCAAAGGAAATATTCACCTGAAACACTAGTACTAGCATTTGAATATTTTGCCACAAGCAGAGCTTTGTACAAACGATTCTTTGAAGATTATCAGTTACCAAGTATTGCCACTCTTACTCATCTAACATCTAAATGTAATAATGTGAAAGATAATCAGATCCTACAAGGTTTTTTAGTGGTGTAGAAGATCATCAAATGACGTGTTTACTGTTGATTGATGAAGTGTATGTTAAACTGGCTCTACTTTTGCATGCAGACTCCATATTTGGTAGAGCAGTTAATAGACCAGATGAATTAGCAAACACAATGCTTGTTTTTCAAATTGTCACTTTCTTTGGTGGTCCAACTATTCTATATAAGATGTTGCCAGTTAAATGTCTTGATGCTGCATTTTTGTTTGGACAATTTATGATTAGTTGGAATTGCACAGAAGAGGCAGGTGGTGATCTCTTTGGCATCATATGTGACAACAACAAAACTAATCAGTATTTCTGCTCTAAATTCAAATGTCAAGTTAAAAAACCCTGGCAAACAGAAAATGGTTTATATCTGCTGTTTGACTTCGTACACCTCCTGAAGTCTGTTCAAAATAATTGGATAACAGAGAAACAGCAGTTAATTGAGTTTACTGATGGAGATCAGCATCACACAGCTAAATGGATACCAAATGATACTCTCTGCCAATTTACATTATTTGTTTGAATGTGTTATTTGGAGAAGTGAAAACACAAGTGTGCATTACATCTTTGTCAAATGTTCTTATGTGTTTGAAGAACTACTATCACTTTGAAATTGACAAATGATATGTCAAGATTCTTTCAAACATCTTTCTGAACAACTACACATCTTTTGCTACTCCAAGATCAAGCAGAGAGCCAAAACAATAAGGGCTAAAATTATCTTGATTGCATTCCTATATACAGTATTTACTTTATTTCAGTAAATAATAGATTATCATTTTCTTGTTGTTCATTAATTTATTCCCTATAATGTAAATAACTTTTGAAGAGCAAAGTGTAAATTATATTTATTTCTCATAAATATTGAATTTTGATACTGAGTTTCTTAACACAATTGTCCCTAATGGTGTTATTTATATAAAAAAATAATAAGAATATGAAAAATCCCCCAATAGCATGTAATTCGTTTGCCTCCAGTCAATGCCTCCAGTAGGACATTGCAGAGGCCTGTAGTGAAGTACGCCATGATCAAAACCCATAAATTTTACTGTTAAAAAGAAGCCACACAATAAGCCATTGATGAAAAACCTATTAACTACTCTAATAAAAGATACAGACAATGTGGTGAAACCAGACACATTGAATAAGAATGTAAATTGAAAATCTACATGATAAAAGACAAAGGATTCTACACTGCCAACAATGCAGAAGAGACACTGAAAGAATAAGAACAAAATTTAAACTAACAATAGCACTGACCCAAGACTGAGCAGATGAAATTTTTATTGTAATTGATTTACTCAAACAAAATCTCATTCTGATTACAATCAACAGTTGCAATATTAATGTTATGGTTGATACTGGAGGATCAATAACAATAATGGCAGATACTTGCACCACAAACATTGGATGGACAAGTGAAGACATAAAAAAGGATGATTCAAGTCTAATCAGTACATCTAGAAACTACATGAATATTAAAGATCTAGTCAAGGACACACTAATCACCATCCAAAACATTAAAAAAACACTCATAATCAACCACTGCTATATGAAGTTATCCTGGGAAGAGATTTCCTCACAGAAAATAATTGCTTAATAGACTGTAGCAACCAGACACTTATGAGTAAGAAAGACAACAACATTTTGATATCTCTCTTCACAAAAGACAGCAGCACAATTTAAGGATAGAGTCTATTCAATGAAAGCTCATCAAAATCAAAACAAAAATTAACATCAAGAGACTATGTCATAACCAACACATGGAATGAACTTGAAAAAAGTCACACTTCTAAATATTATTTAAATGATACATGATGTATCTGGAATAACAGCTATCCTAAACAACAGTGCAAAATATGTTTCCAGACAACAAAAATACATTACAATAATTGGCATCCCATTTAAAAAAATTGCTAAGGTCTACTGCTATTCTAATCACCAAAACACAGCCAATAACACAAACAAACATATCCCTGTGTATCACAGGAATCTCACCCTCACCTAAATGCAGAAGAGGATGATCTTATCAATTAAGCACTCTGAAGCAGTGCAGCAATATCCAATCATAATGAAATAAGTGTGGGGAAATCTGTCAGAGTCCAACACAAAATAAAAACAACATCCAAGAAATTATTCAATCAACCATGTAAAAGAGTACCACCACAACTACAAGAACAATATGTCAAAACACTTACTGATTTGTTGAATAATGAAGTAATGCAATGAATTAAGAGCCATATGCTTCATCAGCAGTATCCAACAAACAAAGTAACAAATTCAGGCTCTGCATTGATTTTCAAAACTTAAATGACATCATAAAGAAGGATGCCTACCTGCTGCCAAGGATCAATGGCATACTTTATGATGCTGTCAACTACAATCTTTTCTCTATGCTTGACTTATGCAAATTGTACTGGCAGGTATCCATGAGCCAGTGAGACATCAAAAAAATGGCAGTTATTACACTATATGGCTACTTCAAGTGGCTATATATGGCATCCACACTCTGCAACACCTGGGCCACCATTTAGAAATATGTTACAAATATTCTATTAAACTGAAAAAACTAAATAGATCAAGGAATATCCACATACATTGACAACATAATTATTTGATTATTAAATGCAGAAGAATGTTTACAACAATTAAATCATATTCAAGTTATTATTTTTATGCCAACTTAAAAGTCATTGTAAAAAGGTGTACAATAGCAAATATAAAAGTCACCTTTTTTAGTAGAAATATTGAAATGGGCAACAAAAAAAGATGGCTAAAGGTTATTAGGATTTGTAAACTATTACCATTTGTTTATACCCAACATGGCAAAAAAACTGTGTGAATGTCAAATTTCCTAAAAATAGAAATGAATTCCAATAGTCATGCTTTGAGCAAGAAGACCTCAACAAACTTAAAAAAGGAAATTAAAATGATCAAATCACTAATCTCACCAACAAAAGGGGATTATTCATCCTAGACACTGAGCCAAATACAAAATTAGGAGGAAAACCTATACAACTGTTCAGCAGAAAATTAAAAGCAAGTGAACAGAGCTACAGTGCTACCAAATTAGAGATTCTGGCCCTAATGGAACCACTAAAGAAATTCCAACATTTTGTGATGGGAAGGGAAATGCTTACTGTCTGTACCAACAACAACATATTAGCTGAAGAAATACTTTGCTGNAAAGTCACACTTCTAAATATTATTTAAATGATACATGATGTATCTGGAATAACAGCTATCCTAAACAACAGTGCAAAATATGTCTCCAGACAACAAAAATACATTACAATAATTGGCATCCCATTTAAAAAAATTGCTAAGGTCTACTGCTATTCTAATCACCAAAACACAGCCAATAACACAAACAAACATATCCCTGTGTATCACAGGAATCTCACCCTCACCTAAATGCAGAAGAGGATGATCTTATCAATTAAGCACTCTGAAGCAGTGCAGCAATATCCAATCATAATGAAATAAGTGTGGGGAAATCTGTCAGAGTCCAACACAAAATAAAAACAACATCCAAGAAATTATTCAATCAACCATGTAAAAGAGTACCACCACAACTACAAGAACAATATGTCAAAACACTTACTGATTTGTTGAATAATGAAGTAATGCAATGAATTAAGAGCCATATGCTTCATCAGCAGTATCCAACAAACAAAGTAACAAATTCAGGCTCTGCATTGATTTTCAAAACTTAAATGACATCATAAAGAAGGATGCCTACCTGCTGCCAAGGATCAATGGCATACTTTATGATGCTGTCAACTACAATCTTTTCTCTATGCTTGACTTATGCAAATTGTACTGGCAGGTATCCATGAGCCAGTGAGACATCAAAAAAATGGCAGTTATTACACTATATGGCTACTTCAAGTGGCTATATATGGCATCCACACTCTGCAACACCTGGGCCACCATTTAGAAATATGTTACAAATATTCTATTAAACTGAAAAAACTAAATAGATCAAGGAATATCCACATACATTGACAACATAATTATTTGATTATTAAATGCAGAAGAATGTTTACAACAATTAAATCATATTCAAGTTATTATTTTTATGCCAACTTAAAAGTCATTGTAAAAAGGTGTACAATAGCAAATATAAAAGTCACCTTTTTTAGTAGAAATATTGAAATGGGCAACAAAAAAAGATGGCTAAAGGTTATTAGGATTTGTAAACTATTACCATTTGTTTATACCCAACATGGCAAAAAAACTGTGTGAATGTCAAATTTCCTAAAAATAGAAATGAATTCCAATAGTCATGCTTTGAGCAAGAAGACCTCAACAAACTTAAAAAAGGAAATTAAAATGATCAAATCACTAATCTCACCAACAAAAGGGGATTATTCATCCTAGACACTGAGCCAAATACAAAATTAGGAGGAAAACCTATACAACTGTTCAGCAGAAAATTAAAAGCAAGTGAACAGAGCTACAGTGCTACCAAATTAGAGATTCTGGCCCTAATGGAACCACTAAAGAAATTCCAACATTTTGTGATGGGAAGGGAAATGCTTACTGTCTGTACCAACAACAACATATTAGCTGAAGAAATACTTTGCTGAATAATCATCAATTATACCAAGATAGATCAATTATTTATTGATTTCAATTTTACCATCAAAAACTGCACAGAAATGCAGGTATTTGGACTGAACTCCTCAATACCAATTGGAATTGAAGAAAAAAGAAGGCAAACAGAAATTTCCAATTTATACCATCATGTCAGTACAAAGATTTACTTGACATCAATTGAAAACCTATTTTACTAATACTGGCCATCATGATCAAAGAAGGAATCACATCACAAGAAATTGCAGAAGCTCAGTCAAACAGTATCATCTTCAAGCAAACCATCAATAAAGTATGGATCACAGATGCACTCATAGACAGTATGGCCATGAGATTTTTCAAAAAACAAAAATGGAAACTTACAGAGAGTGGTATTCTCTACACCTCATCCAAATCTCACAACCATATAGTTCTGCCAGGATATTATAAATTTGAATTTTCAAATAGGTTTCACAAACAAGACACAAGGATTCTATCAAATGAAGATCACTGTTCACTGACATTTCCTAGCCTTCAAAAGACTATAGAAAATGTGATAAACAAATGTCAGTCCTGCATTCTGCTCAACACTAATTGATTCCTAGCTGAGTGATTAGAAATAGAGAAAATCACAGTAGAACACACTAATGAGATAGTCAATGCAGATATTGAACAATTATCTAAAGACAATGATGGATATTCCTATGTGCTTGTAATGGTTGACAATTTTACAAAATGCTGTAAGATGATACCTCTTAAGAATGGATATGTGTCTTTGGGCCCATACAACCACTCATTACTGATCAGGCCAAGTAATTTGAAAGTAACCTTTTCCAAAAACTAGTGAATAAACTCAAGATACACTACACTGACACAATGGTGAACCATCTGTAAGCAAATGGAGCAGTAGAGATAATAAACCAGACACTGCTTAAACTTATGAGAACAATAACATCCTATTTAGAAGGAAAAAACTGGAGACAAATGCAACTGATGGTTGAGTATTTCTATAATACATCAACACATGCCACAAAGCAAATATCACCATATAAAGCCATGATTGGCCAGGAAACCCAAATACTGATATCAATGAAGTTCACAGATTACTGGAACAAAATCAACAATGACTACATAAACAACCTAATCAAAAAGATAAATCTAGCACATGAAACCATGTGAATCAACACAGAAAAAAGCTCATTACAACAACAATGCTACTTTAACAAAACTATATACAGCAAACCTCATAAAACCAGAAATAAAGTCTATGTGTATACACCATGAACAGTAACCAAAAAAGCATGCAAACTAGCCTAAAATTGGGGAGGACCAACTATGATGAAAAATCACTTCCTCACAACAATTAAACACTGAAAAATAAGAAAATTTCCAATTTTCAATAGCATTAAATGTACATCCAAAAACTTTCAATATGTCAGGATCAATAACTTAAATAAGTTTGAGTTAATACAAGAAGAAAATAATGAACATTACTTTTCTCCAAACTCCACACCTGTAGAAGAAGACTCATTTGAGTCAGGGTAAAAGATCATGAAAACTTTCCTTAATGTAACATCCTCCACCTGGCCCTTTTCACACAGTGCATTATCATTAGTAATTATCACTCAATAAATGGCAGGTGAGGATTTACTGATTTGATAGACTGCTAGACGTTTCCTCTTTATTTAACTAGTTATGTTAACTGAGTACTAATCATCATTGTTTAGGTGATGAAGCAATGCAGTGTTTTCTCATCAATCATCTGTGGGCTACTGCCCAAAGCTGATCTCCACACAACAGTTCCTCTCCTTTATTAACAACTGACCAAGTTCACTGCACCATCTCAGCTCAATGGGAACTAATTATGTGTGCCTTACATTAGCTCAGTGCATGTACTCATGTCAAGATATAACTGATTTAAACTCAATTTTGTAAAGTGTTTGTTGGATTGAATAAGTAAAGCAACCNAAATTACTGGCTTTAGCAATTATTTAATATATTGCAGTTTCCTACACTTACATTTAATAACAGTACATGTAAAGTCATTTATTCAGTCGATTATTGTCAAGTCTCCTACTATTAGTAATAAAGATATAATCCTAATATTTGGCTATCCAGCCATTTTGAGCATCTGTTAAAAACATACATGTAGTGATCGATAGTCAGACTAAGCAAGAATCGAAAAACTCCTATCCGTAACATAAGTGCTCTTTCATGATTGGCACAAGGACCCTTCGAATCGCTCCCATGATGGAATCCAGCCACTACTCGACACAACTTGCTTAGCTGNCAAATTTCCTTTAAATTCTAAGCTATTTATTTAAAAAGTTCTAAGTACCTGCTGATTTTGAATTTTGAATTAATCTTCTGCCAATATGGCTGTTCTGACATAAGCGTAATTTCGCTTGTTACAATTTGTCAAATCTTACTTAATTGCCTCCGGTATTTTTCTAATAATGTACAATATTGTAACTTAGTTGCATAATACAAATGAATAAGATAATTAACTAAATTTTACAATCATTTTTTTTATTATATTTAATCACTGTTAATCTTTCAGTGCTGATCTCTTCGGTTTGCAGCTTATTCTTTTGGTTGATGCTACATTAAACTTCGAGTATTTGCCACATCCTTATAGAAAAAACTGATGTTATTTCTTACTTCTTTTTCTGTGATTGTATTGGGGTCCTTTTTATTTAATCTCATCATCATAACAATTTCGACCCTTTTTGTAACTTCGTAGTATCAGTATCTCTTTTCCCATATATCAGTCCAGACTATATCATTTACTCCAGAGAATAACATTATAGCTCTTGGGTTTCGTTCTTTGATTTTGTTTCTAAGATCTTGTAGTTGTACATTTATTGGTTTCCCATGTGTGTACAGCTGGTCTGGCATTATTGTGCCTTCAATGTAAACTCCTTCTTTGTTATCATTTTGTAGCAGTATTGCTTTCGATTTTTTGTATTCATCTCTGTCAATTATAGCTTTTGCTTTCTTTTCGTTATTCACATATGACTTGCACTCGTGTAAGAATGTTTTCACAACCTTGACGTCCTTTGGTAATCTCCAACGTGGGAGGACCATTGGTATTGCGATAGTCTCTGGTGGTGTGCAGATGAGGAGTTTTGTTTCTATTTCTCATTCTATGTGCCGGTATGATCCTTCTGTGGTTGATGCTGTTGCCAAGCCTATGGTGGCGGGGTAATTCATCTTTGCTTCAAGAATCACATCCCAGAATGCCTATGTTAGTCCCCTTTGACTTAGCTTTAATTGTCATTCTTCTGTTATTTCTACTCGTGAAGTGATACATTTGATGTCTATAGCGAGTTGGTTGTATGGTCTCAGTAGTTCCTCCAGTTCTGTTCATGTGAATGCTTTGGTGAACATAAGTTTCATTGTTGCTACTGTTTGTTGTTCTCTAATATACTGGAAGTTTCTTTCTTTTATGTCTTTTGACTCTTTTGTTATTTTAATTTTGACCAAGAACTGCTTGTCGTCTGTATCTATCTATTCTATGGTCTTAGCTGGACTGATTTCTCCCCACTTTTCTATGTTTATTGTATCAATCGTTTGTTGTGTGTATCCACCACCACCAAAGGTTGTTCGAACGTCATGTTCGCAATTCTCATTTGTGCAATGTTTATCATTCCCTTCGTGTCGATATAATCCCCTGACATTTTAATTAATCTCTTGTTACAATTCTTCATATCTTCTCATTGGAATCCCAATTTCGTAGCACATTCATCAGTAATTATAGATGTTGCTGCTCCAGTATCAATTGTCGCTTTTGTCATCACTCTGTTAATGGCTATTGTTATCGTATTCATCATGTCAAGGTTTGTTAGGATCATTATCGCTGCATGGTTGTTATGAGTCGGCGCTCTACTTAGTTTTCCGACTCCTCATCAGTTGGTGCTGTTTCACCCATTTCATCTTCCGTTTGTAGTAAGTCCTCTTCATCATAGTATGCTTCTTCGTCACCAATGACGTTTATCTGCTTTGGGCAGTCCGGTTTTTTGTGTCCTTTCTGTCCACAACCATATCATTTAACATCCTTTTCTTTTACTTTCCTCGTTTTGCCATCCTTTCCCTTTACTTTATTTTTCTTGTTTTGCTTTGGAGTAGTTTTTATTGAGGGTGTGTGACTTGAAGTTGCTTTACCATGTTGGTGCATCTCCCTACCATGTGGCTTTCTCATATATCCAAGCATTGTTCTCAATAGTGGCTTGTATATCGACAGCCTTCCTGATCATTTTTCTAGTTTGTCGTCAACGTCGCATTTAATTTTGAATTGTGTTTTGATGCTTTCTGGCATACCCTTGCAGATATGTGAGAACAAGTCGTATTTCGAATAGCTGTTTCCTCTAGAGCTAAGCATCAGGAGCCACTTGACTTGTTGCATGTAGTTTTGGATGTCGTCAGTTTTTCTCATTTTTGTTGCATTCAAGATGATTCGGTACTGGTTCTTGAAGCTTTCATTTTCATAGTAATTAATGAAGTCTCCTATTAGCAGTTGATAATCCCTTTTTGTCTCTGCGTCCAATAACAGATAGTGTTCAGATGCTGCTCCAGTTAAGTATAGTGGAAGTCTTGCCGCTGCTGCTTGTTGGCTCACTTTCCATTCCGCCATTGTTAATTCAAACATTTGTAGCCACTCAGCAAATGTGGGATTATAACCATCTACTTTCCCATTAAATTTGGGTAGTGTCGCTTTGCATGGAATTGTATCATTGGCTGTTAATTGCGGTAGAATCGAATTCTCATATTTTGGTTTTCTGTGATTTGTTCATATGTCCTCCTCCTGCAGTTGTGTGGTCACTGCTTTCTTGATCTCATTTATTATTTTTTGTTTTTCAACGTCAGAATCTTCATCTGATTCTTCAAATGCTACCTCTTTTCAGATCAGCATATGTGGCGCCTGTAGTTCACTGTATTTTCTGGCTTGGAATTCGATTTTGTGAGATTGCATGTAGTTTCTATTCTCTTCTTCTGTTAGGCATTGCAGTCTCAATTTGTCTTTGAGTTGTTCTAATTCTCCCGCCTGTAGGTTGTTGTCTTCAATTAACTGTCTGTTCGTTCTTTCTAGTTCCTGGTTTTTCTCTTGCCATCGCTGGTTTTCTTCTAGAAACCTTTTGTTGGACTCCGACAGTTGGTGAGTCAAGATTTTAATTTCGTTTTGAAATAACTGATTTTGTTCTTCTAATCGCATTTCCATGTTTACTCTGATTTTGCTCAATATCATTTCGTTTTGGCATTCCATTTCTTTGACCTTCTTGGTCAATTGTTCTACTTGCTGCCTTAAGGTTTCCTCATTCTCTTGACTCTTTTTTAACAACACCATTATATCTAGTGGATTTGTGTCTATGGGGTTCATCTCTGGGGGTGAACTAAAGGATTGTAGTTCT
>CABFPE010000434.1:99334-117173 GCA_900660155.1 Hofstenia miamia
AGAGAAAACCCCTACACCTAACTTAAGTGCACTTTCATGGTCTGGCACAGGGACCCTAGAATCGTTCCCTGTGATGTATCCAGACCACTTATAAACACCGCTTGATTAGCTCAACATTGTATTAAATAATCAAACTGTTAATAAGATGAAAAATAAGAATTCTAAGTAAAATTCTTTATCAAATGCTTACAGTAAGTTTCAATGTATTTATAGTATTTCAAAAGAAGTACCTGTCGATTTAAATTTCAAACTTCTGCCAAGATGGCGTCGATAAAATAACATAAGCATCGTTTTGTCAAAAGTATTTTTATCAATGGATACAATTATCTTTTTATTGACACATATTTTATTCTTGGTTGCATTTTACAAATTAATCTGAAATCATAGCAACTAATTGATTGTAATATTTTTTAATCAAATCCTTTTTGATCTTAGTCTCTTCTGCGATGTTTGCAGCTTATTTCTGATTATTTTGGATGATGCTACATTAATTCAGCAATGGAAACACAAGTGAGGTGATGCAGAGATCAGAGCTGGCTGGAGGCAACATACACACCAATCATGCAGTAGAGCTATGATGGTGAGTACCTAAACAGTATTCAGTTATTTCAGTTAAGTGAAGATTAAAAGGAATGCATACAATAAATAGCTAATATGTGTACATCCCTACCCATGTAGAATAAGGAACAATAATTTCAAAGAATCATTTAACCTACATTAACGCTTGGTAGCAAATGCTACAATATTCAAAGATTAAATTATAGAGAAACAATTTACTTTAAACCTATATAAGTATTTTCTACATTTTTTGTAATGTACAAAGCTTAAGATAAAGAAATTATCATTATTATTATCACATAATATCAAAGAATTCAATGTTTTTTTTCATATTCATTAATTTTATTACTTATAGCCTAATCTTATACTTAGACCATTTGAATGATTATTTATATTGATAATAATAATATAGTTTCTAGTCACTTTTTAAAGGAAAAATGAAAATAGAATATGTACCAGTTTGGCTAAGAAGTTGTTTGATGAGTGCCAAACTTAATTTCATTTTAAGTTTCAGTAGATTTTTCAGAACTTAATCTTTTAAACAAAATTATTTTTAAACTTCAACATGCAAGACTTTGTAGAAATAGCAGCCAAGCTATTTATATTTGTTGAGTTCATATTGAAAAAAAAACCTTTTAGAGAATAATACTTAGAATTTTGCAAATTTCAGATGTAATTCATGACATTAAAGTATTTATAATCTTATTGCCAAATTAAATTCAAAAGATTATGTAAAGTTATTTTTGATATAATTTCCTCTCAATGCAGCATTTATTGCAAATTGAGATCTGAGCAATGGATATTTGAGGCAGTTTTGGATCTAATTTCATAATTTTTTACTAGTGATATTTCTTAGTTCAACCTTTTTGATACAATAATGCAAAACCTACTTTAAGCATTTATAGAAAACCAATCTTAATTCAAAATCATGTAAAATAATGTGAAAATTCAATTGTTAATAGATCTCATTGAAACATGATAGATGGAACACAGAACATTTGCTATGCTTTGACATACATGTTTAGTATCACAATGAATTGCAAGCTGGTATATAACAGAATTCAGATAAGCTAATTTATTTGTAATGGGAATTCAAACTTTGTTAAGTAATAATGTACAGTTTAATGTAACTTGATGTCTTTGTACAATATGTAAAGAATATTCTTTGATGGCTGTGAATCTAAACAAAAGGTTACAAAAAATTCAATTTATATTAAATATTCCATTAATATTTCAAATTTCACAATTTTTGAAAAGATTAACATGATTCTGTTGTTTATTAGTGCAAAATATTCTAAAATCCTTTAAATGTAAAGCTTATTTATTTGTCTTGACAGGGTTGCATATAAAAATGCAATTTTCTGCCATATCTATTTTAAAAATATTTCAATATTTTGGCATAAATTCTTAGAACAAGAGATTTCAAAAATCAACTAAAATTTGACCCAAATTTACAACTGGGCTTAGCATGCTATTGTTAATACACTTGAGATGTCAAACTTAGTGCTGTTCAAAGTCACATTAAGTTTCAGGTCTAGTTTCTACAAGTATTCAAATATCAGCATATGGAAGACTGATTGCTTAGGTAATGTAGTGTTTTTGCTGTATTGCCTTTTCTTCATTTTTTTTACATACAACTACTATGTTGATGTGCCACAAACAAATCTTTTCCTAAGCCTGATCATTTTAACAAGTCTCAACTTATTTTAGAAGGAGAGCTAATTGATTTGCAAGATTCAAAACAATTTTGGTAATATTGATAAATTCTGCATTATTTAAATAAATTTGCACTACACTTACCATTTTCTACCATTTTCATAATCTGAAAATGGCATGGTTTACAAATTTGAATTTAAATATGAACCTGTAATTCTTCTTTCAACTTTCTTTGTAAATGCATATTCCTTAATGTGCAAATTTAAAGGTTCAGAATTTGAAAAAAAAATACAACTATTTGCATAAGTTGCCTTGCAAATTTGTACTATACAGATTGCTATAAACACAAGTTAATATTATTTTCTGGTATTATTACTGGCTTACCTGACATACCCTTCTGCTGTATTTTCCTAGCCTCATTTTCATGTTCTCATGATTTTTCAAACTTTCTATCTATCAAACCTATACTTGTATCCTTCCTTGACCTCATCAAGCTTATCCTCACCTCCCTTCATTGTCACTACTGCACATATTCCTAATCCAAACTCTACACCAAACTCTGTACTTGTATTCTCTATTATATCTGCTCCTCTATGAACAATAATCCTTGTACTAGCATACATCTTCAGTTAATCCACTGGTTGCCATTCCTCTCCATATGTCTGTATCTTTTGGCATTTCTGTGATTGGATTAAACTAACTACAAACAGTAATGATGCTAAGCCATATCATTGGGATCTGCCCATTCTATGCCTAAGCCTTTGTCTATCACTCAAAGTCAACCACTTTCTTATCTAACTCTCTAGAAATTCAACATATTCCTATGAAACTCTATTAGTCTCTAGCATCCCAAGTTCTTATGGGATATGCTGTCAAATGCTTTATGAAGTCTATCTCTGTCATTGCTATGTTTTTTGTCTACTACAATTCTCCACCACTGCCTGTTCAAATAAGAACTGATGTGTTCAAATCTTTATACTACATTCCTACAGCTTCTCAGGCATCAACCTGTTTTTTTCTAAGTAGAATTTGAGGCTACTTGACAATAAATTTCAAGTTGTTGGCTGACATGTTATTGTACTGAAATTGCTTGCTTCACTAATTTTCTTTGAGTCCTTCTATATTAGAAATTTCTTTCACACTATATTGTAGAATCATCACCCAGGCTGAGATGTGCATTACCTTAAATAGATTTAGAGATCACAAATAACAGATTCTTCCAAGCAGGGTAATGTCTAACTGTTTGAACTTTCATTATCTCATATACACTGTATATCTTAATCTAGACCAAACTATATTTAGGATCCATACAATTATAAGCATAATAGGTAACTGCCATTGTTTAGATAACAATAAGAAAGAGAGAGACTCCAGTTTGTGTTGGGCCCACTGCCTGAAGCAGTATCTGATAACCAAGTAGCCATCCACCATGCCATATAGTGAAGTTTCGTCAACTCAGCTCATTCTCCAAAGACTGATTTTATTATGTGTACCCTAACTAAGTGTTAATAAAAGAGGAGCACAAATTGATTTATTAACTCACTCTCAATAATGTGTATTTTTAACAACATAGTCTATATGCAAATATGTGATGACACTAGCTGCTAGTAAAAACTAGTTAATAAATAAAGTAGCTTCCTACCCTACATTTAAAATATAAATACAAATACTGATGATTGACACTAACTGCCACATGAGAAAATGAGTTAAAAACTATGTACAATTAAATGCAGCTTCCTAAGCTATGGTAAAATATATACAGGTACAAATAGTACAGTAACAATATATACAAGGTCATTATCAGTCTTGTTATAGGTCTCCTACAGTTAAGAATTTGGATCTAAAATAGATTAGTAAATAAATAACAGTCTTATGGTATGGCAGACTAGCCTTATTGTGGTTTTGTTACTACATGTAATTACACAAGATCACTAGCCAGCTAAGCATGAAGTAAAAAACCCTTATACCTATTTTGAACTTAAATGCATTGTTTTGATCAAGGCAACAACTATCTAATTCCATCACAACAGCCTTGAGATCATTACATGCACAAAATGCTTAGCTGCATGGTTTAAATAAATAATCAAACTGATATGAAAAATAAGTAACTACTAAGGAGTTTATTCTCCATCAACTGATTGTTCCTAGTAGTACATATTTATATAAAATTTTTATAAACATATTTATCTTTAAACAGGTACCTGTCACCATTTTATTCTGCCTATGTAGAAAAGTTCTGTGTTAATATGGCAGTAAGCTAAAATCAATGTGGAGCTTAATTGTCCACTTGTGTTTTATCAAAAGTTAAGGTGGCAAATACTTGCTTTACAAAATTATTCAAATATTCAAATAACATGACTTGGTGCTAATCTAATTCAATAAAGCAAAAAGTAATATAATCAATTAAATTATTATTTGATCTTGGTTTCCTCTTCTTTGCTTTTACGTTTGTTGGATTATGCTACACACCCCCTCAGCTTGTGTTGATTTTAGGACTGCACACTCTCTGTGTACCAGCATATCTGCTCTCTTGATGAGCATTTGTGCTTGCAGTCCTTCCTATGTTATCATTGTGAATTCTGGTTGTTTCATGAGTTTGAGAACTGTTTCCCCCTCTGTTGTGATTGTCTCTGCATATTTAATTATCTTGGTTGTTTTATTGACTTGGTAATTGATGTTATCTGTCTTAGTTCATTTAATTTTTCTTTGAATACTGGGTAGAACTTTTTGTATAATTTCAGTCATTTTATACTCATTATTAGGGTCATCAGAGCATCTGCTCTACTTGTATGAGCAAGTTCTTCCTTTGATCTGCTAGTAGGATGGAAGAATTTAAATACACTGAAAAGACTTTTTGTATTTTCTACGTCTTTGTAGAAGAAACTTATGTTGTTTGTGACTTCCTTATATGTTATTTCATTGGGGTAATTCTTATTCATTCAGATCATCAAAATTATTTCCACTTGTTTTGATACATTGTAATATCAATATTCTTTATTCCAAATGTAAATCCATACAGTGCTGTTAACTCCCAAGAATAACATAATGGTTTTAATTGATCTTTTCTCTATTTTCTTTCTTAATTCTTGCAACTGTATATGTATTGGTTCACCTTCAGTATATAGTTCATATGGTGTTATTGTTCTTTCTACATATATTTGTTCTGTGTTGTCTTCTTGAAGCATTATTCTTTTTGTTTTCTTGTATGCTTCTGATTCTCCCAATCACTTTGCCTTCTTTTTCATATTAGTGTAGGTTTTGAATTTATGTAAGAATCCTGATGTTATCAGTGTCTTCACCATGCCTATTGTTGCTGGGTAGTTCATTTTCACATTTTGCAGTTTTTCCCAAAATCTCAGTGTTAACCCTTTTCTGCTTAATTTTATTGTTGTCTCTGGTTTTATATCTATTTACAACATTATACACTCTGTGTCTACTTCTAATTGATTATACAGTTTCAGTATCTCAACAAGTTCTGTTTTTGTAAATGCCTCCATGAACATGAGCTTAATGGTTGTGACTATTGTAACATCCTCCACCTGGCTTATTTGCACTGTGTATTATTGTTAATAACTATCACTCAGTAAATTGCGGGTGAGGAGTTACCAAGTTATTGAACTGCCAAGCTTTTCCTCTATTATTAACTAGTTATGTTAATTGAGTACTAATTATCACTATTTAGGTGATGAAGCCATGTGACNTATATAGTTCATATGGTGTTATTGTTCTTTCTACATATATTTGTTCTGTGTTGTCTTCTTGAAGCATTATTCTTTTTGTTTTCTTGTATGCTTCTGATTCTCCCAATCACTTTGCCTTCTTTTTCATATTAGTGTAGGTTTTGAATTTATGTAAGAATCCTGATGTTATCAGTGTCTTCACCATGCCTATTGTTGCTGGGTAGTTCATTTTCACATTTTGCAGTTTTTCCCAAAATCTCAGTGTTAACCCTTTTCTGCTTAATTTTATTGTTGTCTCTGGTTTTATATCTATTTACAACATTATACACTCTGTGTCTACTTCTAATTGATTATACAGTTTCAGTATCTCAACAAGTTCTGTTTTTGTAAATGCCTCCATGAACATGAGCTTAATGGTTGTGACTATTGTAACATCCTCCACCTGGCTTATTTGCACTGTGTATTATTGTTAATAACTATCACTCAGTAAATTGCGGGTGAGGAGTTACCAAGTTATTGAACTGCCAAGCTTTTCCTCTATTATTGAATAGTTATGTTAATTGAGTACTAATTATCACTATTTAGGTGATGAAGCCATGTGACATTTCCTCTTCTTCTCTTCTGTGGGCTACTGCCCAAAGCCGATCTCCACATCACAGTTCCTCTCCTTCATAAACAATTGACTGAATCCACTGCGCCATCTCAGCTCAAGAATGACTAATTATGTGTACCTTATTTTAGCTCAGTGCGTGTACTCATGTCAAGTTGTAACTGACTTAAACTCAATGTTGTAAAGTGTTTGTTGATTTGATTAAGTAAAGCAACCGGGCATTGACACTAACTGCATTTACATAATATTAAAGTAGCCATTACCGTAAAACTACTGGCTTAGTAATTTAAGTAATAGATTGCAGTTTCCTATATTTACATTTAATAGTGATACATGTAAGGTCATTTATTCGGTTGTTTATAGTCAAGTCTCCTACTATTAAGAATAGATATATTCCTAGGGTTTGACTATCCAGTTGTTTCAAGCATTCATTATTTCATACATGTATAGATCAATAGTCAGACTAGGCAAGAATNCAATATTGTGACTTAGTTGCATCTTACAAAATAAATAAGATAATTAACTAAATTTTACAATCATAATTCTAATCACTATTAATCATTCGACATTAATCTTTGTTTGCAGCTTAGTTCTTTTGGATGATGCTACACTATATGATTTTCTCTGCTAATCTGATAATTCCTGGCAGTTATTTCACTTTCCTCTTCTCTAATTCTTATCTCTACTAGGTATTTTTTGTCTTTGGCATTGACCCATTCTATTGTAGCATCCACTACCAAGCATTGACATAGATTAAATTATTCTCTTAAATCATTGTTCTTCATTCTAAGCAGGTAGGGATTTATGCACGTTAACTATTTGCTCTGATGTTGTATCTATTTTGGTTAATCTTCACTTAACTAAATTAACTGGATACTGTTTAGATACCCTGCCATTTTAGCTTACTCTGTGATTGGGGTATGGCCTCTGGCTGACTCTGATCTCTGAATCACCTCACTTGTTTTTCCATTGCTGATTAAGTATATCCAAGCCTCAGCTCAACAATGTTCTTATGTATCCCTATCCTAACTCAGTGTAGCTCTCAAATGCTATTTGTAACTGACTTAAACTCAATTTGTAATGTTTAGTTATGTTACTTTGCAACCTTGCAATGTCACTAACTGCTAAATAATTATTACTTTAGCCATTAACAAAAATTATTGGCCTTCAATAAGTTAATTAAAATAAATTACATAATAACTTGCAGCTTCCTAACTTACATTTAAATAACATAATACATGCTCAGTCTACTTATCAGTCCATTATAGTTCACCTAAGTCTATAAGATAAAATATGTATAACCTATGGTAGGCTATCCAGCCCTTTTGCTGATATCAATTATTAGATACATGTAAAAGATAGAATTGGTAGCCAGCTAAACAGAGAAAAACTCCTATTCATAACCTAACATAAATGCAGGTTTATGGTTTGGATCAAGTACCCTTGAGTAGCTCCCAATATGTGCCCAAACCACTACTACTGCATTTACCATTTAGCTTGACATTCTGTATAAATAAGCAAACCAATATAAAATCTAAAGATAACCTTTTCAAAGAATTTACTTCAACAACTTTCAAAATGATCTCTCTCATATTTATAGTTAACTTTCAAAAAGTACCTGTCATTTGAAATTCAAATTTGTATTGTCTGCCAAAAAATGGCTAAAAATAATGGAAGTGAATTCGCCCCCTTTGTTTGGTCAAATTTAACAACAAGTACTAATAAGATAATCTGATAATTCAAGTTAAATTGTTTTTTAATTTATAATCATAATTTGATCTTTGTTTTGACTAATCATCTGATCTTCTTTCTTTATTAGCAGCATTATGCTTTGGATTGTGCTACAGTATTGATGCCTCTTTTCCATCTTTAATGTGACTGATTGTTGTTCCTATTGCAACTTTACTCACATCACAGTCAAATATGAATTCCTTTGTGTAATCTGGTGTATTTAGCAAAGGCAATTTGGATAATTCTTGCTTTATTTTGCCTAATTCCTCTTGCTGTTCCCAGGTCCATATGAACAGCACTGATTTCTTCATTAAATTAGTCATCTTTGCAGTTTTTCCTGCAATGTGCAGTAATAATTAACAAACCCATTATCCTTTGGAGATCCTTCTTTTTGCTTGGTTTTTCAATTTTTCTTATCATTTCCCATGCATTGCCATTCATACTGATCTGTCCCTTGCTTATTATCCTTCCAAGGAATATGACTTTCTCCTTCACTATGTCGCATTTGCTGCCATTAACTCTTAATCCAACATCTTTCAATATTCTAAGAGTTCTATCCAATTTCTCTAAATGTTGTTCTACTGTGTCACTAGTTATTATTATGTCATTGATGTATGCATTTATCCTTTCTTCTATTTTATTTTGTTTGTTCTTCAAAACTTTTGTAATATAGCATTGAAATGTCACTGGTGCATTACATAGACCAAAAGCCATATAAATCTACTCATATAGTCCATATGATGTTATAAATGCTGTTTTTTCTATGTCTTTCAGTTCCATCTGCACCTGCCAATACACCTTGCACAAATCTATAAATGTGAAATATTTGGGTTTACTTGCTTCATAAAGCATATCCTCAATTCTAGGTAGCAGATAGGAGTCTTTCTTTGTTACTTCATTCAATTTTCTAAAATCAATACACAGCCTGTATTTCTTTCCCTGTTTGACAAATACTGTTGGTGCTATGTACAGACTTTTGCTTGGCCTGATTATCTTGTTATCAATCAATTCATTTAGAGTTCTGTTGTATTCATCTTTCAGTTGTTCCAGTACTCTCCATATGGGCAGCTTTATCAGTTTATCCATTGTTGTTACAATTTTATGCATTTCAGCAATTGCTTGTCCAATGCTTATTTTACCAAAATTAAAGATTTGACTGTGTTTTCTTAGTAGTTTTCATAGTTCATCTCTCTCACTCTGTTCTAAGTGTTTGTAATCCTCTTCTTTTATTTCTGGTATTCTTTCTTTGTCTTTGGTTTTCATCCACATGCCCTTTATTTGGCCTTGTGGATTACTAACCCTGATGGTTTCTTGGGCTTTCATCCACATGCACTTTAGTTGGCATTGTGGATTAATAACTCTATCATCTTCCAATGGTTTCTATATCATCCTTATGCTAGATTTCACATATTTTCCATAGATTTTCACTTTCATTTGATTTATGTTAATGTTCCAGTTTGTAGTGTTTAATATTGGAATTTTTCCTACTCCTTTTTTAGTTGCTCAGATACTTGAAGGCATTGAAATTCTTTTTATGTTGATTCCCATTTGTTCATATATCATGATTTCTGCCATTATCTCCTTTTTACACTTAATTGCATGCATTTTCCAATGATAGGGTTGTAATTTGATATCTTCCAGTAGTTTGAATAGTATGTTTTCATCATGTTGTTCATCTTCAATCTCAATTTCTTCTTCAACTCTTATTGTCCTGTTTCCATAGTTTATTACACATTTATTTATTATTAAATAAAATCGTCCCCCAATATAATTTCATATGGCAGCATATTCCTGTGAATATCAAATATGATTAATGACTGCTCAAATGTGTTATTTCTATCCTCATTCTTACTGCCTCCAATGTTCCCTTTGTATTAATATATTCATCTGATGTGTTTATCAGTCTGTTGTGCAAATTTAGTAACTCCTCTTTTGTAAATCCCAATTGTGTTGCACATTCTTGCTGTAATTGACTTTACTGTACCTGTGTCAATTGTGGCTTTAATCATTACTCCATTGATCACAACTGTAATTGTGTTGACATTGTGTAGATTACTAAGTATCATGACTGGTGCACAGTTTTCTGGAGTCAGTGCTCCTTCTAGTTTTTTGATTCTTCAATTATTTCATCAATTTCTGATGTAGTTTTGTATTCAGAATTTATAATATCTTCATCATCAAAATATGCTTCTCCATCTTCTATAATTTTTATAGCTTTTTTACATTCCAGCTTTCTGTGTCCCTTCTGCCCACAGTTATAGTAATGGAAATCTTGTTCTTTAACTTTCTTTGTTTGCCCATATCTGGTTTTTACTTTTATTATCATGTTATCTCTTCTCACATTGCTTGTCTGCAAGGTTTTACTTGTGATTGTTCCTTTGTTTTCCAACTTGATGTGTTTTGATGATTCCATGTTGCTTTCTCATACATCCATGAATTATTCTACAGCATCACTTGAATATCTACTGCCTTTCTGATCATTTTCTCCAATATGTTGTCCACATCATATTTTATTTCAAATTGTTGCCTTATAATTTCAGGCAGCCTCTTTGTTATATGAGAAAACAGGTCATACTTTGAATAGTATCTGCCTCTTGAGTTTAGTGTTAGTAATCTTTCAACTTGTGACATATAGTTCCTAATGTCATCAAACTTTCTCATTTTTATTCCATTTAATATCAATCTATATTGATTTTTAAAATTTTTCTTCCACTAATATTTGATAAAATTTCCCATTAATTTCTTATAGTTTCTTTTTGTTTCTGCATCCAACATCAAGTAGTGTTTATATGCTGCTCATGCCATATATAATGGTAATCTTGCTGCAGCTGCACTTTGATCTACTTTTCTTTCCTTCATCATGAGTTCAAATAATTGTAACCACTCTTCAAATGTTGGTGAGTAACTATCTATCTTGCCAGTAAACTTTTGAATTTGAGCCTTACATGGTGCTTCATTTTTTTCTTCTACTAATATGATTTTCTCATACATATGTTTGTTCAGAATTTCTACTGCTCCTTCTGACGACACTCTCCTTTTCACTTCTGGCGTGATTTGTTGAATTATTTTTTCTTTTTCCTCTTCTTCTTCCATTACCATGTCTCACATTTTCTCACGATTTATTTGTGTTCTTCTTCTCAGGGCTCACAATTCTGCTTCTGGTTCTTCCACAATTAAAATGTTTTCCATTTGTATTGGTTTTGGTAATTCGTCATCATCTTCTGACAATTTTATTAGTCTCAGCTGGTCCTTCAATTGTTTAATTTCCATTTTCTGAGTCTCATTCTTTTGCTGCAAATTTCTGTTTATGACTTCCAGTTCATTGTACATAACTTCCCAATTTCTGTGTCTGTATTTCCACTTGTGTCTGAAAGATGTTTCATTGTTCTTCTAGTCAATCACTCATGTCTTGTTTAGTTCATCAATGACATTTGTCCTTTCTTTTTCCATTTTTTTAACCTCTCATTTAACATTAACATTTGATTTTTTAATGCCATTTCATTCTCATGGTTTTTTCTTAATGTTTCAAATGAATTTAATTCATTTTCTGAGGGTATGGTTTGCATCTCAACATCCATAGTAGGGGATAAACTTTCCAGCAACTGTGTTCTCACTGAAGTCATGGGGGTTGTTTGATTGTGATTTTTCTTATTCTTTTTGTTTGTCATTAGCAGTCTGAATGTAACAATCCTTTCCCTGTTGCAAGGTTGTATTAGCTTCATATTTTGCCTTGACTTTTTGATTTCATAGACACAAAAGAAAAAAAACTTTTCCCATATGTTTGGTAGTAGTTCCTCTTTTCATCCATTTATCATTTGTAAAAAATAAGTTTTGGTAAGATTTCCACATAAGTAATCACAGTATTCCAGAGTGAGAGAAATAATAGAAAAGATAAACCATTCTCCTGTTTTCTATTACCACTGGAGTACATCTCCTAACATTGTAAACTTCCACAAGATCACATCATATTAAAACACTAAACTAAGTTAAACAACAATAAAGAACAGTAACATTATAACAGTAGGTTTTCTTAGTATTGTAAATTTCCAGATGTTAATAGAACTTTTGGCATCCTGTTATGGTCGCCATGTAGAATCATCACCAAGGCTGAGATGTGCATTAATCCACAATATATTACGAGATCACAAATAACAGATTCTTCTAAGCAGGGTAATGTCTAACTGTTTGAACTTTCATTGTCTCATACACACTGTATATCTTAATATAGACCAAACTATATTTAGAATCCATATGATTATAAGCATAAAAGGTAATTGCCATTGTTTAGATAATGATAAGAGAGAGGGTAAGCTAAAATCAACGTGGGGAGCTTAATTGTCCATTTGTGATTTGTCAAAAGTTAAGGTGGCAAATACTTGCTTTACAAAAATATTCAAATATTCAAATAACATGACTTAGTGCTAATCTAATTCAATAAAGTACAAAGTAATATAATCAATTAAATTGTTATTCAATCTTGGTTTCCTCTTCTTTGCTTTTACTTTTGTTGGATTATGCTACAATATGAACCCTGTAAACCTACTCATTGCACACTCCTCCAGTGCTGCTGCTAGTTTCTCATGCAGATTTATTAATTTCTTCATCCATTGCCCATGCACACCTAATCTCTTAATGACACCTTCTCTTCCTTCATCTCATTTAATTTGAAGTTGTGATTAGTTCTTCTTCTTCAATGAACTCTTTCTGCACCTGTTCAATCCAGGATAGACAGTTAATTTCTTATTGATTACATTTGAATACTTTTTGTGTACTCAGTAAACATCTCAATATCACAGACAAAACTTACAAGTGTGTAATCAATAATAGAAAATTCAATAGGGAAGTTGTGGTTTGTAGAAAGATCATCAAATGGCAATCAATCAAACATCTCAGTAATTTTAAATTCAAATGAAATATTTCACTGACGTTTTTTATATATTTCTTATTCTTCTGTTAATACATAATTAAACTCAAATCCACATTAGGTTGTCTTATATGCAGTTAATATTGTTCAATTATTCAAAACTATATTAGTACCTGAATGTGATTATATAAGAAAAAGAAATAGAGCAGCTATTTGAGATGTTCTATGTGTAGGTGAAGCTAAAAATATAAATAAAAATGTCTTATAAAAACTTTTAAATTATTTTACTTAGATAATTAAATAACTCAATCATAATTATTGCATTGCAAATACAGATATACACTAATGCTTAATCCACAAAGATAATTCAATGGTTTTAATATAGCTTTACCTGGGTCAGAAAAAAATTTAGTAATATTTAGTTGTATATAACAAAGAAATATATGTTTCAAAAATTCAATCACTTGACAAAGCATGGCAATAAATGATGAAAGGTTCATCTAACAAAAATTAGACAGTGCAATATTAAGGATTAAACTTATTCCAAAAAATTCAAATCTCTGAAGGATGAATAGCATCTATTCCTTACTATCATAAATTTATTAGAAATGAAATATTAAAATATTTGTTAATAATATGATTCATATAGACTCATTTAACTTTTAAGACTGAGATTTTAAAATTTATACACAAATCTATTACACATAAATATTTTAGTTGGATATAACTGAGAAGAAATTTGATAAGATATTTATTAATTTTGTTATACATTCAGCTATATAATATCACAATTTTTATTGATTTTAATTCAGAAAAAGAGAGAGTCAGATATCATGCCGCTATATTTTTTTCATTCAGACAGAGTAAAAAGAAATTTCAATATTCCAGCAAATTCTGTCAAATTAATCTGGTGTGTTCCTGTAGCAAGATAATGGGGGGGTTTCCTTGAAGCATAGAAACCCAGCAATTGAAAATGTCTCCATATCATTCACAATATGTACTCACAGTAAAGATGAAATAATTTTTGAAACATTAGTGTTTTGGCCAAAATTTACTACTATTACTGCTAAAATAGTTTGCTATACAAACATGTGATTTAAATTTAGCTGAAGGGCTATAAGGTCAATATTTTTGAATGGAAGTTAGTATTACATCTCTTTGATGTTATGTCTATACAGACATGGGCAATGGAACGGAAATCAAGTAATGCTGATGAATGTCTACTTTTATAATGTAAAATTTTTGTGCAAATAACAATTGCATTATGAGAGATATGCTGTGAAGGCTTTAATAAATTTCAACATGAAAGCATCATGAGGTCAAAATGTTAGAAATCATCTCTTTCATTCAACTTACACGAAATTATTCTTTGTTAATGCGATTGCAGAATGCACACAAAAGTGCCTCCATCAGCTCTTAGATAATGTCTGTAAGTTGCAATCTAATAATTTTCTATTCTTGCAGTCAGATAACTCACATTTCCTTCAATACATTCTCCATCCACACAACATTGATAGTTTTTATTGTAGCAATAGAAATGGCTATGATTTGATTACATGTGTGAATGAAAATTGGTCCATTAACATGCTAAGATGTATTTTTGTTATCAATCAAGATATAGAATTGGGATTTGTAGATATAAATATCTAGCCAGCTCACTTACAATTGTATTGCAAAAATAGAACATATTAATTTGTGAAATAATCTATTTTAAAGACACTTCAAGCCTTTACAGTTTCATCAGAAAATCATTTGACAAATGTTAAGAACATATAAAATCTATTAACTAAAATCATTGTCCCAGATTTTAAAGAAATGATTAGGTTTTTCAATCCAATTAAAGGAAAAGTACTCTCATTGATTTCTCAGAATATTTGTTGATTTTGGAATGTTACTCAAAAATTCATGAAAATTTTGAAAATAGTGATCAGTTATACTATATTCTAAGCTAAATCCAATGAACAACTAACCTTATATAAAATTTAGATAAGAGGTTATCTAAATTATGCTATCAAAATGCCACTGCTTAACTTCAAAATAAAGAAAATAGGATCTCACACATCCAAAATATAGTCATTTACAAGAACATTTCTCTGATTATAATCTGTGAGCTATAATTATTATTATTATTATTATTATTATTATTAGAACTTAACAAGCAGTTAAAAGAAAAAGAAAAAAGAAAACATTTAGCACCATGGAACCAGAGTAAAATGAGCGACGTCTACTTGAAAGGGGTGCCCCCGAAGGAATTGCAAAGCTGTAATTGCACTGATATATAGTTGAGATTGATGGTTAGCACGATTTAACAGGCACTATTCACAACCAGGTTGCAAATCGCAAAAATGAGCTATGATAGGTACTGCAATAAATTTACAGGAAGACTACAACATGAAGAAAAGTTGCAAGCCATGATTCTGCTGCATGAGATAAGCTCATTGTATGAATGCAAAAAGTAGCACCAGAAGAACGGAAGCAAGTGCTTTTTCAAATTAACAAGATTAAAGAAATCGACCTCTGGAGGAAGAAAATTTACTAAACAAGGAATTCTGTACCAGAAATTTGAGGCGCTTAGTTCATGCAAGCGTGTAGAATAGCTGGGGTGAAATGTTAGATAATCGTACCAGTTAAGATCATATCTGCTTGAAATGATCGCTAACAGAGTAAGAATGCCATTTAGTTGTAGATACAATGAGACTGGAAGTAAGTTTAGTCGTGTTAGTCTGTCCTGGTATTCCGTTATAGGCCCAAATATCAACTTAGTGATTCGATGTTGAACCTGCTCCAAATGTCACAAACCCAACTTAGAAGGACACAAGCAACACGAACCATATGTAAGTATAGGCAAAATCATGGATTTATATAACTCAGGCTTCAATTTGATGCTGATTTTGGGGGAACAATTTCGCTGTATCATGTGAAAAGTTTTATTTGCCTTAGCGCATTTCGTCTTTATGTGAGTATTCCATTTAAGAGTATGATCAATGTATATTCCAAGTTCCTTTTTGCAAAAGGAATTGGGGATCTTCTCACCACCAAGATACAACTGATGTGGTGAGCCACGGAAAGTTAATAATTTGCACTTTGTCATGTTAAAATCGATATTGTTCAAGATAGCCCAGGTATGGAGATTGTTCAGTTCATTTTGAAGATCTGTAGATGCTGTGTTCCTGTGTATAGAGAGAAGCTTACTATTGTTGGCAAAAAGGAATGGTGTACTAGTGATAGCACAATCGGCAAGGTCATTTATAAAGACCAAGAAAAGCAAAGGTCTCAGGATGGAACCCTGTGGTACTCCAATTGAAACTTTGAGTACAGACGTAGAACTACAGCCGTCAACCTTTACAGTTTGAAAGTGATCCCGAAGGTAGTTTCATAGGATGTTAAACACATGCTCACGTACTCCGAGTTTATACAGCTTGTTTAGTAAAACGGAGTTATCAACACTGTCGAAAGCTTTCGCAAAATCCAGATAAACAGCATCAATTTGTTGTGTTGCGATTTCCAATCCTTTGTAAGTGTCATCCAGATATGAGAGTAATTGTGTTATGGTTGATCTTCGTCGTAGAAATCCAAATTGACCTCGATTGATTTTAGAAGCTACAAAAGGATATAAAAAATTGAAGATGCACCTTTCAAAGACTTTGCCTGGTACTGAGAGAAGTGCAATTTTACGCTAGTTGTCCTTAATGGTTTGCTTCCCTTCTTGTGCAGTGGTGAGATATGGGAGTGCTTCCATATATTTGGAAAGATGCTATTTTCCTTTGCAATGCAGAATAAATTTGAAAGTGATGCAGCAATTGTGGTTGAAAATGCTTAAATAGTGATGGTGGGAGCAGATCCTAATAACACAACAAATGCAATGCCATTACCAAAGAGCTACAACATATAAGATAGAAATGATTTAAAATGCAAACATATTTATAAAAAATAATGCTATATTATTAATGTACCACATAAAATGTAAATCATGTTGACTTCTTCATTTGAATGAAGGAAATGTTGTATAATAATTACATTTTAAATATTTCATAATTTATTTAGTTCTGCTTGTTAATTATCTTGTAATTAATTTATAATAAGTTTTCTGGGTCAATTTTTTTTAAAATTGTTTTTTTAAATATCAGCTACTGACCTAACTATATGTAGGGGGATTCATTTGTAATTAGAATGTCATGTAATTATATATCAATATATAAATAATATTGAATAAAATATATAGATTAGTGTCTTCATCTGTATTTTATATGAATATTTGTTAATCATGGATTGTGATTGATTTTCAAATAGGAATAAATTAGAAAATCTGACATTTATCTGATATTTGGCAGCACAGCTGATATGCTTACTAAATATATTACAACATATTCCATAAATTACTTACCAGCTTCACATGAAATGAAATTCTGTAAAAACTTTGAAGCTGAAACAAAACAATGATAATAACATAATATTAAACTGTTAATTATATGCTAAATTTATTTAGACAAAACAATTAGCAATCTCCGAAAAACACAAGTAATATGGAAACATTTCACTGCATAAATAATGAATTTATCATTCAAATTTCAAAAACCCTCAGTAAAGGGCAAATGATTTGATCTAAAAAATGATGGGACCAATGGCACAAACCTTTGAAAATAGAAATTTCAAATTTTCCTGAAAATATGTGAGATACTAACATTGACAAACTGAAAATGAATCAATTATATATATATATATATATATATATATATATGT
>CABFPE010000434.1:117337-137773 GCA_900660155.1 Hofstenia miamia
ATATATATATATATATATATATATATATATTGATACTATTGTGCTCAGATTTATGCTATGCGACCGGTTTCGATTTAAAATCATCCTCAATGCAAATTTTGTGGTTTATGAAAACACCTAATACTAAGATTTCTGAAGCCCTAATTATTAAGAACTCAAATAAACAAAGATTAATGAATAAACAAAGAACGACCAACATCTTGAATATCTTTTAGTGTATGCATATTTAACAAAATTATATTTAGTGAATTGTAAATTATATTACCACGAAATTTGTATTGACGTTGATTTTAAATCAAAACTGGGCGCATAGCATATATATAAATATACATATATATATATATATATATATATATATATATATATGAGTATAATGCTGATAACACTGTGTAGCATGAGTCAAAAATTTCACTGATACAAATATTCAATTTGGATTTTTTTCAAGTTCAACGTCTAAAACAATTTCTAACTCAAATAGTTTGCAGTAATTAATAAACATTTGACTACAAGCATTTATAAAATATCTTAATATATAGATAAATTTGATTTCTTTTTACAGAATTTTTACAAAACATTTTCCTCTATTTACACTTTTCGAATTTATCCCATATATTTGATTGAAAAACTAATTATTGTTAAAATTATGGAAAGGAATGATGTCACACTATTGAAAAAGCATTAATACTATATAGGATTCCAATGATGAGAACGAATATTTTCATTTGTTGTATGCATATCAATGCATGCATGTGAAGAATCAAATGATAACTATGTGTGAAGTTGCTGGAATAAAGGATGAAATTATGAATACAATTTAAAAAGATGAACAAAATCAGCAGGACTACATGAAAGACAAATGCATTTTTTAAAAGCAACTAAACATTTGGAATTCAAGTTTTTAGTGGAGTGAATGACTTCTCCAGAAATATGGGTATTGTATTTAAAAATTTATTACAGTTCAATTCATGAATTTCTGATTGTGTTTTAACCATTTTTTATTGCAAGGTTAAAAAACTTGCATCCTCAAACACATATCTTAAAAAATCAAGTTTGCGATTATAGCTGAATTTTCATGCAAAATTTTCTTTACTTGAAATTTTGATTTTCCATTTCCTGATAAAATTGTGTCAAAATCTTTGCCCAAAAACTTTTTATGAACAATTCCGAAATTAGTATAAACACAATTTTCTACTTGTTTTAGTCTGTATGATTAATTTTCGTTATAAATTTGGGTAGTATAATATACAATATTTTAAGGCACTTCCAATATATAACTATTGCTTCAATTTCAAGGTAAACAAATAATGATTCTCTTAGTTATTGTATTGTTAATAAATTCAGAATATTGTTACACCACAATCTTTTTTATTGAGGCCTGCGTCAATATTTTACAGCATAATGACAATTGACCAAATGCGTGAAATGAGGCTGTTTGTTTGTCCCTAGAGATTATTACAAAGTGTCATGAGAAATTTTGTTCAAAATTTCAAATGCCTAATTTATTGCATTCTAGTAATGGTGGGATATAGGTACTGATTTTTAAGGTGATTAAGCAAAAAAATGCAGCTTCACATTAGAAAGTTTAAGACAAAAATTTAAATAAAAGTGAGAAAATTAGCCCTTTGATGCTACATTTACTAAAGATGTTGAATAAAACATACTAACAATTACGTGATTCGTCTAAAAGACAATTGATGCATATTGTAGTAATTTGAGAACAAAAAATTACTTAATTGCTTAAATTGACATTAATTTTTGCCTTGATATGCCAAGAATTTCTCCTTTTCTTACTGCTTAGTTATTTAAATAATATTCAAACATACTGGATTACTACGAGTCAATGAAACTTGAAAAGATAAAAGAAAATAAATATACTAAACTTCTCGAGGACGAGCTAGTGTAGGCACGGGAACATAAGTAGAATTTTCAATTAAAGCAATAAATTTATATAATGAATAGTGCACAACAATAATTATAATGATCTAAGTGCAATGTTTGTAACCTAGAAATCATAGATAAGCACGACATTTTTACTTGCATAACTTGCAAATCATCTATGCACTAGACTCTGAAATGTACATTTTTAATATTGGGGTTTTAAATAGCTTAAAAGAAGTACGTGAAAATTTGTTATTATTTTGCAAACATTGTGTCAGAAATGGTCAAACAGAATCCTTAGTGATAAATATTTTTAACAAGCTTGAAATTGAAACCTTATTAACTCAAATAGAAAATATTAACTCAGATATTTTGGAGAAAACAAAAAATTTGAAAATATTGAAACTCACTGCAAAAGTATCTCTGAAAACACAGAACGTACAAAATCTCAAGTAAAACATATTTACTCAAATATTTTGGATGAAACAAAAACTTGGAAAAAATTAAAATGCAATGGAAAAACATTACAGAAACTGCTGAACGTATATTTAATGTAGTTAAGATGCAAAATGCGAATGTCAAGAGCCTATTTCATTCAAATTTTACAAATGATAATATCCGTATAGATGGTATTCCTGAACCTAATAATGTTAAACTTCGTGAAAGATTAAGTTCTGATTTTAAATCCGTTCATTGTACTTTTGATCATCTTGATGAAAGCAATTTATGTCTACAAAAGCTTCATCGCAGTGGCAAATAACTCCTTCTCGACAAAGACCTAGAATTATTGTTGTCACCCTTTCCAGTGTTACGGATGCTAGAAAAACCTCTATCGAAAACATATTTATTAACATCATTCCATAGCAAAGGTTTTATTTCTCGTGATATATTTGGTGATGAACTAATCTCAAGAAAAGCAATACTTAAAATGCTCCGCAAATTGTTAAATAGTGGTGTGCTTCCAAATTCATTGAAGATTCGTAGCAATACCCTTTACAAGGATCATGCTCCAATATCTATTAACTCGTTATGACTAACTCCTAAGCATAAAAAGTGCAATACATCAATTATAATTTGCAATGCTCAAAGCCTCCTATAATTATTCAGACGCCTCAGTTTTGTGAATTTTTTACAATTAAGCTTACCTGATATAATTTGCTTTTCAGAATCCTGGCTTAACTCTTCTTTGTCAAATAAATATATTTTCCTGGGGACATCAAACAAATGCTTTGTAGATCAGATCGGCGAAAAGATGAGCATGGCAGAGTACTTAGCGCTTCAAATTCTAGTAGATTAAGCTTTCAATCTGTCCAAATAGATTTAAAACCTTCATTTGCATGCGCAACAATTATTATGCTACAAAATATTTCTTACCTTCTTGTGTGCTTATATAATCCTCCTAAAAATAGTAGATATCAAGTAGTAAAGAAAAGCAGGGTAGTATATATTCAGCTTTCTCAAAATGATCAGTTTTCAATAACTTTTTACTCTTTTCTATTGATTTTGATAAGAAAAAAGGCGTTTTTTAGAAATTCTGGATTTGGCAGCCAGGGGTCAAAAAAACTACGGCCATATCCGTATAAATAATTATTCAATTATACCCCCATTTTAACTATGTACCAATATGTTTTCGAGCAATTTTTTGCATTTTTTAGAAAACCTCTAGAGGTCTATATAAAAATATCAAGAATGAATAAAGTTAATCACNAAAGTTAGAGTTAATCCAACAATTCTTGAATCTCTTAGCTTTTTTAATGCTCTATTAATTTTAATTTCCCTTAAATGAGCATTTGAATTGAGATTCGCATTCATTGTATTAGAATATAACTCAATTTGTGTATTTGAATCTCTTGTTGAAGAAGCGGCATCACCATATTCTTGCATGAATAATTGGTATAGTTCCTCACTTTGTTGCTTTAAATGGGGATAACTCTGTATAATATTTGTAAGAAATTCCTTTAACGAATTTTGAAACATGACTTAATGTGACTTGAGAGTTAAATTTTAAGACTTTGAAATGAATGTGGAGCAAAGCAAAAGTAACAGATGTATGCAGAGTGTGTGTGGAATGTAGACAGAATTACGTCATATCTAACATATGTGGTATTTGAAATTAAAATAGTTTCCCATATGGATTCCTTATTGGATCCAAGTGTTCTATTTCAAATTGTATTTTTCTATCTGTTGTGTTGGATAGACTTTTAGATGTACATGTAATATTTTTAGCTTGTAAAATGTCTAAAAATTTATAATTTTCAAAAATTGAAATAATTTGCTTTTAACTAATTTAGGTCGCAAAAGGCAGGGTTTAAAAAGGGTCAAAAAAATTGTTCAAAAACATATAGGTGTATAGTTAAAAATGGGTATAATTGAATAATTAAAAATACAAGTATGGCCGCAGTTTTTTTGACCAATGGCTGCCAAATCCAGAATTTCTAAAAAACGCCTTTTTTCTTATCAAAATCAATAGAAAAGTGTAAAAAGTCATTGAAAAATGATTATTATTAGAAACCCGTATATACACTACCCTGCTTTTCTTTACTACTATATCATATTCAGCCGAATGATCTTAATTTATATCTTCAAGAATGTTATAGATATTTTTCAACTAAATCTTCATGCACAAAACCCATGATTTTAGTAGGAGATCTCAACCTGCCAAATGTTCATTGGCCTTCATTATCATCAACTGACCCTTATGAAAACGAGATTCTAGATATACTAATTGATTATTCACTAATTCAGTTTATTGATTTTCCCACCCATATATGCGGAAATATACTAGATGTTTTGCTATCAACCGATAATATATTCAATCTTTCAAGTATTCCACCATCAGATCATCATATATCTGATCATTATTTCATTTCTTTCTCAATACCTATTTCAACTCCAACAAATCCATTACCAAGAAAGAATTATTCGTATTCTCAGTTTAATACTGCTGCCATAAAATCAATACTTTCTGATCCAAACTTTCTTCCTAACATATCATTATGTGATCCCATGCAAGACTGGTATAACCGATTGCTCCCAATTATATATAGCTACACTCCAATTCGTCGAAAATGTCGTGAAGAACTTCCATATTTCCATTCTTCTCTAACATTACACACCTTAAACAAGCTTTTGACAAGTAAACGCAAATATAAACGTATTCCTTCTCAAACCAATAAAGAAACGATGGACATGCTATTCAAAGAAGCACAAGATTTCATAGAAATGGATAAATTTACCCTATTTAACTCACTTTCACCTAATAGAACTAATGCAAATGATGGTTTTAAGTTCCTTAGATCTTTGTCTGTGTCATCAGGACTTCCAGCTTCAATGCACTATAAATCTATTATAGCTGATTCTTCATCTGCCAAAGCGGAACTATTTAACTCATATTTTGCATCAGATTACAATAAGAAACTTACATTACATTCATACAATCTTTTTATCATCAGTTTCACGATCCCTGAATACTGTTTACAAATTACTAAACTCCTGTGATCACTCTACATCAAGAACTGCCGATCTGCTTCCTTCATTTATACTTAAGACGTTTGCAAATGAAAACTCACCACATGTTCTTAGTATATTTAAGTATCTACTAGCAAATAATATTTATCGATCTTGCTAGAAGACTTTTATTATAACACCTATTCCTAAAAATAAAGATGTTACAAATATTAAAAGCTACCATCTAATTTCACTGCTACCAAAGGTGTCTATTGTGTTCGAAAAAAATCTTTTTAAATATCCTTTTCCACTCATTAAACCACAACTTTGCAATTTTCAGAATGGTTTCTGTCCAAGAAGATCTAATGTTACACAGTTCCTTACATTCATAGATAAACCTTTTCGTTATAAGGATGATAATCTACCTGCTGCATGTATTTATTTCGACTTTTGTAAAGCATTCGAAGAAATTTCACATTCTTTTATTCTTCATAAACTGAAATGTTTTTGATTCGACGAAGATTTTGTCTGTTTAATTCACTCTCATCTTACTGATCAACAACAATGCGTAAACATAAATGGACACACATTCTCTCAAAAAGAAGTAACTAGTGGTGGTCTGCAGGGATCTGTTTTTACAGTTATAATGTTCCTTATCTTTATTAATGATTTACTTATGCATTTTCCAGTGTGCCTCCTTATTGCCGGTAATAATTGTATATTTCAACTGCAAAATGACATAAACTACTTTGTTGATTGGTCTCGTATGAATGTTATGGGATTCAATGTATCTAAGTGTGAGGCACTTCATTTTTCAAGTTGCTTGGAAGCCACTGATAACCTAACTATGTACAACACAAAAATACCATGAAAAACTAGAACAACTAATCTACGACTAATATTAACAAATGATCTTACTTGGAACAACCATATTCTTTTCTTTTCAAATTAAAAAATAATATACCTTACTCGTGCACTCAAAAAGTAAAACTTACACTATTAAAAAGCATGTGTCTTTCCATCCTTACATATGCATCTTCAATATTCACACCATCTCTTTTGTGCTCACGCCTATTACTTCAATTTCAAAGTCGTGCTCTTAAATGAATATATCCATCTTCAAATCTCTCATTCAAGGAAAGACTCAAGAAATTTAAACTACAACTATTACTCTTTATCTCGAATATATATATTTAATTTTCTTTAATAAACTGATTAATAATTATTATGACATTAATATCTAAGATTTTGTGAATATCTCACCCAGCTCAGTCTCAAGACGTAGTGATCTATTATTCATAGAATTTCCAAAATTTCGAAAATACTCTAGTGATAAATTCTTCTTTGTTCATGTAAGCCATCTTATAATTTTTTTTATCTCAAAACAAAAATAAATTGCTTTGATACATTAAAAATATTAAAGAAAACCTATTGGACTACATTTGTCAACTCCCTTTTGATTCTTGCACATCCTCAATAAATTGCTGATGTTCAACATGCCATAGTTAAATTATTTTATTGTAAATGCTGTTTTGTTTATTTATTTGTATGAATATTATATTGTACTATAATTTGGGATATGATGCAATCATATGCAATAACGTTTCCTTATAATAATAATAATAATAATAATAATAATAATAATGTGGGCAGGTAGCCCAGTTGGTAGAGACGCAGGTTGGTAAGCTGAGGTTAAGCAACTGTGATCGTGGTTAGCAAACTGGATGACTTAGCTCACAGGGTAGGAAGCACTCTAAAGCCTTGGTTGGCAACTTCCTAGGACAAGGGCAGTCCAAAATGAAAGCTCATGGGGCAGGAAGGTCTCTTAAGCCTTGGTTGGCAACTTCCTAGGAGAATGTGAGTCCAAAATCAAACACAAAAAATAACACTGATGAAAAGTCATGATAGAGCAAAGGCCCTCAGTCCCCGGCAGGCCTTCAATGGTCAGAGGGTGCTAAGAATCTCCGGACAACAGGCGGACTCCACAATCGGGAGTGTGGACTCGAGAAGTGGCAGTACAGGATCCACACAGACCAATGGACAACGGCATAAGTGGACAGATGAGCAGAACAGGACAGCATTGGAGTGTTACAGAAGAAGCAGGCCAGATGAGAGGGGTTACAGGAAGAGAATGTTGGAAGAATGGAGGAAGGCAAGAACGGGATTAGAAGTTACAGAGCAGAGGCTTGCAGGGCAAGTGAGAAAGTTACAGCTGGATGAGAGTAAGGGGAAAAAGAGAGTTGAACAAGTTAAGCAAAGGGAAGATGAAGTGATAGATGTTGAGACAGAAGTGGCAGAAGTAGCAGATGCAGAAACTGAAGCAGCAATCAAGGAAAAGATGAAGGAAGAAATAGGTGAGAGAGCTAGGTTGCCAGTCCCAAGAAGAGTTAAGAGAAGTAAGCTAGCAGTAGAGACAGCAAAAGTCAATAAAGTGTTGGAGAGGATAGATGCTAGGAGTGTTACAGAAGTAAATAGCTTAGTGTATGCAGGGGCATGTGAGGTGCTGAAGAATGTAGGCGTGGAAATAAAGAAGAAGAGGTGGCAAGAAGATAAGGGAGACAGAAAGCCAGCATGGGAAAGAAGAATTGAGAATAAAGTGGCAAAAATTAGGCAGCAAATAGGGAAGATCAGGACAAGTAAGGCAGTGCAGGACAGGTGCAGGGTAGGTAAGGGGAAGACTATAGAAACTGCAAGAGAAGAGCTTAAGCAGAGATTAGTTGCAGAAGCTGAGAAACTGAGAAAGTATAGGGCAAGGGCAAAGCAGGCAAGAGACAATATGAAGTTTGAGACCCAAGAAGGAAGATTCTACAAAGAACTAGATGCAGGAGGAAAGGCTACAGCTAGAGCAGGCGAAGATGCAGTAAGGTTCTGGGAGAATATATGGGGAAGTGCAGGACCAGAGATAGAGAGTGTACAGATGCAGAAAGAAGTCAGGCAAGAAGAAGAAGTAATCACAACTGTAAGGCTGAAGGAGGCTCTAAAGAAGATGAAGAACTGGAAGGCGCCAGGCAGAGATGAGGTACATGGGTATTGGCTGAAGAAGTTCACAAGTGTTCATGAGAGACTAGCAGTAGCATTGGAGGAGTGTGTGGTGAGTGGGTGTCCAGAGTGGATGGTAGTGGGAAGGACATTTCTGATACAGAAGGACCCAAAGAAAGGTAGTGAGGCAAGCAACTTCAGACCAATAACATGTCTGCCAACAACGTGGAAATTGCTAACTTCAGTGATTTCAAATAGGCTGGCATGTTACTTAGAACAGAATAGGTTGATACCAGAGGAGCAGAAGGGATGTAGGACAAAGACGAGAGGATGCAAAGACCAGTTGTTGATAGACCAGGCAGTGGTGGAGAATTGTAGAAGAAGAAAGACGAACTTAGCAATGGCATGGATAGATTACAGGAAGGCATATGACAGCATATCACATAGGTGGGTATTGAGGACGCTAGAGGCTAATGGAGTTTCACAGAAATGGGTTGAGTTTCTAGAGAGGGAGATGGGAAAGTGGCAGACTGAGATAGATGGGCATAGGTTGAGGTTTAGGCGAGGCATATTCCAGGGAGACAGCTTAGCACCACTACTGTTTGTAGTTAGCTTAATCCCTATCACAGAAAAGTTAAAGGAGACAGGCATAGGGTATAAGATGGAGAAGAATGGTAGAGCAGTGAGTCACCTGTGGTACATGGACGACCTGAAGATGTACGCTAGTTCAAGGAAGATGTTGCAGAAGCAAGTGGAGACATTGGAGAAGGCAAGCAGAGATTCAGGGTTGGAGTTTGGATTAGGAAAGTGTGCAGCAGTGACAATGACTAGAGGCAAGTGTGTGGACGGGGAGGGTTTGAGGACAAGCAGTGGGGATAAGATTGAGGAAGTCAAGGAGGGGTACAAGTACTTAGGAGTAATAGAGAAGGACAGAACAGATCACGTGGAAATGAAGATGAGGCTAAGGAAAGAATACAAGAGGAGAGTAAGGAAGGTACTACAGAAGTCAGCATTGAATGGGCAGAACAGCATAAAGGCAATTAATACATGGGCGATACCAGTGTTGAGATATTCGGCAGGAATAGTTAGGTGGAATAAGAATGAACTGAGGGAATTAGACAGGGAGACAAGGAAGATACTAGCAGCAGAGAGAGCATTCAACCTCAATGGAGATGTAGATAGGCTGTACATGGCAAGGCATAAAGGAGGGAAAGCACTGCTAAGTGTGGAGGAAACTGTAGAAGCAGAAGCAGTAGGGCTAAAGGAGTATGTGGAAGCACAATCTAGAGGGTCAATACTGAAGGTCAATAAGGAGTTAAGGAATATAAGAACTGAGAGTGAAGGAAAGACAGTATACCAGAGTAGGATGGAATTAGAGAGACAAACAAGGCATAGGCAGAAGACAATGCATGGAGAATACTGGAGGAACACAGAAAAGTGTGACTGAGAAGAAAGCAACAAGTGGTTAAAGAAGGCAGGACTAAAAAGAGAAACAGAAGCACTGATAATGGCAGCACAGGAGCAAGCAATAAGAACAAACTGGGTGAAGAAGCATATAGACAGAAGAGTAGAAGTAAGTGATAAGTGTAGGCTATGTAAGAAAGAGGCGGAGACAGTAGATCATCTGATAGCAGGCTGTGAGAAGTTGGCACAGAATGAGTATAAGATCAGGCATGACAAGGTGGGAAGAATGGTACATTGGAGTTTGAGCAGGCAGCATGGGTTAGAAGCAGGAGACAAGTGGTATGAGCACAAGCCACAGGGCGTCATAGAAAATGAGAAGGTTAAGATACTGTGGGACTTCAACATACAGACAAGCAAAGTGATAGAAGCACGGAGGCCAGACATAGTAGTGGTAGACAAAGAGAAAAGATTAGGAACAGTGATAGACATAGCAGTACCAAAGGACAGAAATGTAGAAAGCAAGGAGAAAGAGAAGATAGACAAGTACAGAGAGTTAGCAGAGAAAATAGAAAGGCTGTGGAAGTTAAAGAAAGTTGAAGTAGTCCCAGTAGTTGTAGGAGCACTAGGAGCAGTGAGTAAGAAGCATAAGAGATACTTGGAGGAGTTGGGAGTACCAAAGTGGGGAGGAGCAGTAGCACAGAAGGCAGCATTGTTAGGAACAGCTAGAGTCCTAAGAAAAGCTCTCAGACTCCCTGGGAACTGGTGAGTTCCCTGAGCTGAGAGGGATACCAGCATGAAGCTGTGAGAAGAAATGGAATAATAATAATAATAATAAACTGATGAGAAGTCATGAAAGACCAAAGGCCCTCAGTCCCCGGCAGGCCTTCAATGATCAGAGGTTGCTAAGAATCTCCGGACAACAGGCGGACTCCACAATCAGGAGTGTGGACTCCAGAAGTGGCAGTATAGGATCCACACAGACCAATGGACAACGGCATAAGTGTACAGATAAACAGAATAGGACAGCATTGGAGTGTTACAGATGAGAGGGGTTACAGGAAGAGAATGTTGGAAGAATGGAGGAAGACAGGAATAGGATTAGAAGTTACAGAGCAGAGGTTTGCAGGGCAAGTGCGAAAGTTACAGTTGAATGAGAGTAGGGGGAAAAAGAGAGTTGAACTAGCTAAGCAAAGGGAAGATGAAGTGATAGATGTTGAGTGAGAAGTGGCAGAAGCAGCAGAACCAGTGAATGCAGAAACTGAAGCAGCAATCAAAGAAAAGATGAAGGAAGAAATAGGTGAGAGAAATAGGTTGCCAGTTCCAAGAAAAATTAAGAAAAGTAAGCTAGCAGTAGAGACAGCAAAATTCAATAAAGTGTTGGAGAGGATAGATGCTAGGAGTGTTACAGAAGTAAATAGCTTAGTGTATGCAGGTGCATGTGAGGTGCTGAAGAATGTAGGCATGGAAATGAAGAAGAAAAGGCGGCAAGAAGATAAGGGAGACAGAAAGCCAGCTTGGGAAAGAAGAATTGAGAATAAAGTGGCAAAAATTAGGCATCAAATAGGGAAAATCAGGACAAGTAAGGCAGTGCAGGACAGGTGCAGGGTAGGTAAGGGGAAGACTATAGAAACTGCAAGAGAAGAGCTTAAGCAGAGATTAGTTGCAGAAGCTGAGAAACTGAGAAAGTATAGGGCAAGGGCAAAGCAGGCAAGAGACAATATGAAGTTTGAGACCCAAGAAGGAAGATTCTACAAAGAACTAGATGCAGGAGGAAAGGCTACAGCTAAAGCAGGTGAAGACGCAGTAAGGTTCTGGGAGAATATATGGGGAAGTGCAGGACCAGAGATAGAGAGTGTACAGATGCAGAAAGAATTCAGGCAAGAAGAAAAAGTAATCACAACAGTAAGGCTGAAGGAGGCTCTAAAGAAGATGAAGAACTGGAAGGCGCCAGGCAGAGATGAGGTACATGGGTATTGGCTGAAGAAGTTCACAAGTGTTCATGAGAGACTAGCCAGAGAGGATGGTAGTGGGAAGGACATTTCTGATACAGAAGGACCCAAAGAAAGGTAGTGAGGCAAGCAACTTCAGACCAATAACATGTCTGCCAACAATGAGGACGTTGGAATTTGGATTAGGAAAGTGTGCGATAGTGAAAATGACGAGAGGCAAGTGCATAGAGGGAGATGGTTTGAAGACGAGCAGTGGGGATAAGATTGAGGTGAGTTCCCCGAGCTGAGAGGGATACCAGCATGAAGCTGTGAGAAGTAAGAATAATAATAATAATAATAATAATAATATTATTCATTCTGGAAATAACATTCATAATATAACAAAAACATATTTTTAGCTCCACAATTGAGTATCTTATCAAGTTTTTAAAACTCTGTTTGGAAACATTCACAAGTTTTGAAAACTAGCACACTTTATAGTGTAATCATAAGGCTATCACATAAAGAAGGCTAGATGAAGAAGACAAACCAAACGCAATGCATCAATGTGAACCTGTAAAAATAGCAGACAATGAATGGAATCATGTACTTGGATGTTTTTTATATAAATTGCATCAATAAAAGCTGAAATTCATTAAACCTTGATGAATCCAAAATAATTGACAGATGAAATGCAAGAAATTTGGATTAAAAACCATAGCATAACGTAACTGCGTGATAAAAATTTCAACAGCCTATTTCTTTACTGCAGTCATATCATAATCCATATAGAATTGGAACACTAATTAGGCGTCAGAGTCAAAAAGTTCATTTAACAAGCCGATGCTTTTGAAAGCCCCAACCCCTCAATCGGATATCAGTAGCAAAGTAAGAAGGAAAAAACAATCACATGCATCAATCATGGTCTTGAGGGTGTCTTGAGTAGGGCTTTGTGTTTGTGTCTTAAGACTAATGGATTAAGCTTAACATTTTGATCATCAATCTGACATCATATGTAAAAATCGTATTTTAATGTTTAATCAGAATTATATTTTTATTCAAATTTTATATCTGCGGAAGTTTTATTACAACATGTTTTTAGAATCTTTAAATTCCAGTGAATGCTTAATGAAATTACTAGCTTTTCATAAATTTCAGTCGAATAGTACAAAGAAATTTTAAATTGTTTAAAAAAGACTTATTGATCACTTGGTACCAACTAAGAACTACAAGCTTATTTTTGATCACTGGTTCAACTCAACAAAACTTTGATTGTATTAATAAAAACTTGGTTTAGTATATATATATATATATATATATAAACGCACAAACAAAACTGCACTTAAATTCAAAAATAGAATTAAAACTTATACTTAATTAGATTTATTGCTTTTACTTCTGAAAAGTAATAATATAATAGATATTGTCAAAAGTCATTTTGAAAAGTTACCGATGGCTACCAGTAATGTTTGGTAGTCCGGATTACGGCCCGTGGGCTGCCAATTGCAAACCGCAGCTCTATTGTCTGCAGCAGAGCTACTACATTTGAAGGTCTTCAAAAGTTTGGACTCTTGTCAATTGTAAATTAATGGTCTCTATACTGCCATGAGTGCCAAATTGTGATGTCCCTAAGATGGAATTACTTTCATTATTTAAATTTAAATCTAAAGTTTTTTCAAATATTGTTAAATTGCAAAATGTTTAATGCAAAACGACATTTTAACAGTATATCTACTAGTGTTAGCTTAAGGTAAAAAACGACTTTGTCCACATTTTTGAAAATGCCTAAAGTTTTATCCAAGCCTGTTAATAAATATTGATAGTCTTCGATAGTGATAGATCTATGTGTTTGTGCACACTCATGTAAAAATGAAGAATATTAATACATTATTATTTTCAAGGAGAAATTCAACTTCTATGTTGAGCATTTCTAAAAACGGTGTTATTTAGCCACATTTAAAATTTCAGTATTTAATTTGCATTGCAGACTATTTAGGATTATGTGGATGTTTATACTGACAAATAATGATGTTTTATGACAGTATTAGTAAAATATGGTGCTTAAAATTCAAAAATATATAAACGTGTAATAGAATGACGTATTATATTTTAACTATTTAGCAAATGATAGTGCTGTGTTCACTTAGCTACTCTGAATGAGAATTATTGTTTAGTGCAATGGCTAGCATGCGTAAGATGGCAATAGCATTCTGCTTTATCCTTCTGAGTATTTTATTTCTTCGAAAATTCTATTACAGTGCTCCGTCAATGTAAGTTTTTAGAGATATTAAAAATGTTATTTTTTCTAATTCTAATTCTAAATATAATTATATAAAAAATTCGAACAAATATTTATAAAATAGCATGTCTATCAATAAAGGTTAAATAGGTTTGCATTGCACGAAATATTTATTGCTACGAAATATTTCTGTTGCACAATGGTGTACGAAAATTGATGTTCGCGTGCTATCTAATACATGGCATAAAAAATATGTTTAGCAATTGCTCTAAATTGGCCTGCAATTTAATGCTGTGACGAAATCTTTCTGTATAGTAAAGCAGCACGCATTGTAGTACTATCTTTCTTCAAAGGAAATGTTTGGTTAGATTTTGGGGCAATTTGCATTTTATTCCCCATAATATTTTCTTGAGACTGATTGGAACAAGAGATGTTCAAAGATTATCCAATTGATTAACCGGTTAATTAACGGAGATGTAAGGCCACGGTTAGACTAATGATTGATTCAAAAGTAATCTGTCACATTTGAAAGAATTGCACGTCCAACCACCCGAGATAATTAGCGATGTGACGATCACAAGCAAATCGAACGCGCACGATTTCTTCGTTATGAGAATCCATGTCAATCGAATCAATACACAAGGTAAATATCATAATATAATACTTTTAATCTGAAGCTTTAGAACGCTTTTGATGTGCGGTGGGGTGCCGTCTTGCTGATAGATTGTAGATGAACACCTGCGATGATGCTGGAGAAAAGGTATCACATGGTTCAACAGAATGTCATGATACCTGTCACCGTCTATAGTTCCTTCTCTAATTATGACAGGAGGAGTCATAATCTTGGCTGAAAACCCAACCCAAACACATTTTGCGTGAATGGAGTGGCTTCTCTATAATGGCATGAGGGTTCTCTGCAGCCCAAATGTTCGCATTTTTGATATAGACTATTCCGTATAGATGAAAGTAAGCTTCATCGGTCCATACCAAATTATCAAGACTATCAAACATAAACCACTCTGCAAACTGTTTCCTCTTTTCATAGTCACCAGGCTCTAGCTGTTGGGAGATCTTGATTTTCCATTTAAATAATTTCAGTTTTGTTTTCATTATACGATGAACTGTTGAATTTTTCAGGCCGCATTCATTGTTCACTCAACGAACAGAGGAAACGCCCCAGCTGTTGCTACCACTAACTGTCACCACAGCGTCAGCAACTCGCATTTCATTTTCTTCGGTGTGCTCTTTCGGTCTGCCACTTTTTACTTTGTCTAAAACACTGCCTGTCGATTGAAATTTATCACATAAGTTGATCTTTGCCTGGAAGTGAGCACGGTGGCTTTTTGAGCATATTTTCTGTTTGATACGGTCGTAGAGCAGCAGTTGGACTCATGCCACACTGATAAAAGCAACGAATCAAATTGATACGTGTTGTTAAATCCATCATCACTGAAATAAAGCAAAAGTAAATAGATAAGCATAGTTAACCATATATATGCAGTATTGCAGCTTAAATCCCATTGGTTGATTATTAAATTACGTAGCATTAATTTTTTCTCTCCACCCCATTTGCACGCACACACATCAACACTTTCTCTAGTGACATATGAGAGACAGCGTATATATATATATAAATATATATATATATATACAAAATTTCAAAGCATATACCGGCCGCAGTATGTAAAAAAATCTAAGTACTATGGCAGAGGGAGCTGGATGCGGATCCAAAAATAATCATATTATATAAACATATTGTATATGTGAGTATATTTATTCTTTGTATTTTAAATACTTATTTTCCGCGATTTAGCTCTCATTTTTTAAGCTTGTTTCATCCTGTAGGACAAGCATTATAGTTTATTTGGTAATTGTTTTTTAGTACATTTATGATGGATTCAGATGGCTTCACTCTAACAAATGGAATTAAGTGTAAGATTTTTGTATTTGATTAGATGTAGTCGACCCACAAAATTTTAGCTTCTACTTAGTATTAATAATAATGGAATAGATTTCAAAGAAATACTTGCGTGATGCATTCATTTATTGGAATTTTATACAAAAATGGGAAATTAACAGTTTGTATAATTTATGGCAATTGGAAAAACTATATGTGTACATTCGCAGACAAATTCGGTGAATATGGCTTCACTCTAAGTGAGTTTAGGATTAGTCAAGTAGAATACTGTATCACATATATTCGATATTGAATGCCCCCAAAGAAGCACTTCAGTTAGCTCCCAATGGTTTCTCGAATTCCTAAGTGATACTTATTTTGGTAATAACCCTTTCAAACGTGCACATTGTATGGAAGTGCTACAAAAATATTTACATTGCGGCTCAGCACTGTTAGTCTAAAATGTTTCTTATTATATGAAATTTTTTCTATTGTTGATATTTTCATTGAAATTACACGTTGTGACCCAATCATGTAATTTAATGACTTCTTTTTTTGTTGAAAACATTTTATTTAAAGTGTCTTCTGAAGTATGACATTAGAATCATGCAAGAACTTGTTTCTTTTGAAGCTATATTATGATGTGTGAATAAATCACATTCAGATTTTCACCATATTCTCCATTTTGTGGAATACTAATTTTTAAAAGGTATTGCTTCAATATTACATTATACCAATATTTAGACCAAATTAATTTTAAAATAATGAAAAAGTTGCCTAATTTAATAAACAAAAATATTAAATATTAAATTCATATCTCAATAAAAATCTAATTTCTATATGTGTACAATTGTACAAGTTGTGTCTCATAGGAATATATCCTGTGTATGAAATATCTGTAAAATGATATTTAATATATTCAAATGATATTGATTGATAAACAGTTTGAACAAATTAATGGGTCCTATGTGACCCAATTTATGCAGTAACACTAAAAAATATTTCATAAATTTGAGGGTTAAATGATATTAAATGATTAGAAAATTAGTAAATCTGTGCTGCGAAAAAATATGACGATCCATAAATTTCAAATTACATCTATAATCTATCAGGATTTCGGTTAATGCGACAACTCAATTTCAGAGTTTTTACTGGGAAATGAGCAGTATAAATTGATAGATTAACAACCACTAGAATTGCATTCATGTCAAATAATTATACTCAAAGAGATGTTTTTTAAATTTGTGAGAATAAAATCAGTTTTTTTTCGAATCTTACTGCATAATAACATGTTTTTGGAAATAGTGCAGCACCTGAAATGCCGAAAATATACTATAGCCATTAAAAACAATTTAGCATTTCTTTCTAACCAGTGTTTGAAGAAATCGGAAAGCGGTGTTTAAGCAATGAATTATTTTTAGCAATATTTTTGATCCTATGCATAAAATAGGAGTGTGGATTTCAACGAGTTAAACTTTCTTACGTCATGTAGGGAAATGGAAAATTAAAATTTCATTTATGTTGTGCTAGACCATACAATGATTATTTTAGACGTCAACGGACATTGTATGATGTACCAGAGGATCATTTAAGCATTTGCTCAAATAAGTAAAGCAATTGCTATTTGTGAAAGTGATGGGATATTAAACAAAAACGCAAAATATTTTATTTCTAATAATCAAATGCAGCTGTGTCAAAAAATTGGTGGGTTTTAATCACCCTGTTCCTGAAATTCACTCCTTATCTCCAGTTCACACTTAAGAAGTTTTGATAATTATCTTTTATGTGATGATCCCTTGAACAATAATAAATTTGAGACACTCCAAAAGCAGCAAAAAGAATTTAAGAAATCTAAAATGCCATTCATAGAGATAATCAATATGAATTTATTGAATACTGATTATTGTGGAATTCTATTCTATTCTATTTGCAAACTTGGTGAACGAATTGCTTGAATTTACTTTTTCACTGCGATTTTCTTAGTTAACGCGTTGCAAACAACAGTTGAACCCGGCTGCATATTTTCAAGGCGGTCCTGCTTCCGGCTAGATAATTTCTTAGCAGGCCAGTTTCAGCCGGTTTAGAGAAACACAAATTAATAAGGAGGATGAATGTAGACTGGTACTTTCTTGACTACGTTATTTTGGTGTTATTTGATTGCTATTTTGAAAAGGTTTTATTGAGCATAAACAAACTATAAGGTTACCCAGCTTATCTAATGAGTACTTGGACATTGACTATTGACGTAGTCTTCTTTAAGAACTGTTAGAGATTCAACAGCATCACTGTCCAATAAAGAGCGCTTGTCTGTTATGCATTACCACATACTAAAGTGACGCTAACTCTCTCCACTTGAACATTGAATCGGATACATTTCACTAGCAATTTCAGAAAAATAGGAAACTCAGTCTGAATTTTTTCCAAAACTCGAGCTTATTATTTTCATTATATACTGTATTAACCGAACTCCTTGATCACACATTTTTAGATATGCATCTAGTTCATCGTTAGGAGTCCCACTGGGTCGAAGCCAATTTATGGCATCTTTATTTATCCTCTTGCACATTTATCCGAAAGGATCATCAATTTTAGACTTCTTGGAAGCTAAGGGTTGATTCCCGGAATTAGTACTCTAAGACGTCAAAGGGGGAGGAGTGCTTTCAAATTTTGACAGTTCAATAAAACTATTTTTCTATTACCCTTGATAATAAATTTTAATTAACAATCAATTTACATTAGCAATGATTTGATTTAAGTATAATTTACAACATAATGGTAGTCCACAGTGCAGTAAATGATCTTTCATGTCCAAAACGCGTGAAAACCTTTATTGTTGTTAAAATTTGTGCTCAAAATATTTTTGCTTTATTTGCCAATAATATAAAATAACTTGAATATCTCAATTCCTTTATGCTAAACATTTTTAAGCAATGGGTTCCACTCATTGAATGAATATCCAAGCCAAAACAATAATACATATTTTAATCAAGAAAGCCGGTCGTGAAGTTGTATTTTCAGCCTGGCTACCGGCAGCCGGTTCCAACTCTGTAGCAAACAATAGCTTGCGTTTTTTAAATGTATTTCTGTCAGAATCAAAGGATATTTGTATAATTTTGAAGTTGACCTCAAATTATTTCAAACTTAAGTGTTACTAGGTAATGACTCGTTTTATTTGAGAGTGTTTTGAAGTTACCAAAGAAACAGAAAATTTCAATACATTATATTTTAAAAAAGCTTACAAATTTAGCGGTTTCATTAATTCTCATTTAGACCCCAATAAACTAAAACCATGTCAAGAATTTCATCCGAGATGCTGGTTTGTGCCAGATTTTTCCGATTTATACCATCCACCGATTAATCATGTTCGATTTTACGAGGAGACAACTGCCAGTAGATTCTATCCAGTGAGTATTCAAAGTCCTGATTTTACCTGGGCTCTTGCTTATACCAGTCACCGTGCACTTGTTTACAAAGACTATGGCTCTGGCTGCGTTATGAGAATCCATGTCAATCGAATCAATACACAAGGTAAATATCATAATATAATACTTCTAATCTGAAGCTTTAGAACACTTGTAATGTATCTAGATATTATTTTCTATTTAAACTAGAAAGGCTAATCTCTGTTTGATACGGTATGCTGAATATCAAAAAGTATAGTAGGTCTTAAAATATATTATGTATTATTTTCTAAAATTTCAAAAATACGAAGTAAATATATTTTCTATATAAATTTACAAGTAATCAATTGCGAGTAGTGTTTAAGTAAGAAGTTAGACTCCTTTAATATTCCTTACAGAAATGTAATTAAATACAAAATTCATGATGATAATACTTGGATTCTCAATATGCATTTTTACAATATTTATCTATAATTTGAAGCAAACATTGACATCGGTTTAAATTTGCTCAATTTTAGACTAACATTTACTGGTCAAATGACTACCACTTAGGCAAACAATTTCACTTAAGAAAATCTGCCATCGAGTAGAAATACCAACAACATTAGAGCAATGCTGAATTTCCGATGTAAAGCAAAGTGATAAACTAGGAACGTCTACGCCAGGGGCGTACGCAGGAATTTCTGATAGGGGACATCTTAGTCATGACCAAAGTCGAAGCGAAGCACCCGCTCGAAATTATTAAAAATAGTTAGAAAATAGACACTAAAAAAGATTTTTACGACGTTAAATTTTAAATTTTTTATTTTTTCAGAAAATTTTTTAATTCAACCAATCAGAATGTGTTGAACTTTTAATTTTATAATTAAATTACAATTATTGAGTGCCAATAACAATTTGAAACCATGTGCTGCACTTCTAATTTAGCATACTTTTTTTATGAACGAGTTTCCCTGCTGCAATTATCAGAATTAGATATAATGAAAAAATAAAAAATGAAATTATAACTTGAATCTATAGTTGGCTGCAAAAAAAATGAGACTAGAAAAAAGGCATATTACTTTTGAACTACTGAACGTAACAACTCAAGAAAGGTAAGATTTTAAAGATACATTAAAGGACTATAAGTAAAAACCATCAAAGTCTAATTTGTTTTCCTCCTGTAGAAATAACTTCATTCAAACGAACTGAAATTGATTTCATTAAATTGGACTTCATTTCAGATGTCAAGATATGTTGACTTTCTTGGATTTTTTCTTTTAA
>CABFPE010000434.1:159713-172527 GCA_900660155.1 Hofstenia miamia
TAAAAATCTCACAAAAAACATTGAACTAAATATAAATCAAGTACCAATAAAGCAAAGTGAATCAATAAATTATTTAGGTGTTGAGATTGACAATGATTTAAATTTCGAACAATTTTTAATGACTAAAATTAAAAAATGGCTTCTGGAGTTAGGTATCTTTACCATCTGCGAAACGTCTCAAATATATATCACAAACAATTAATAAATTCTTTTTGTTTATCTCATTTTCAATATTGCTCATTTCTCTTTACAAACATAAATTCAAAATATCGCATACTTCTGTCTAAAACTTTCAATTGGTCTCTTAAAACACTTAACTTTGCGCAAAAACATGACAGTTCATCCGTTTATCGAATTCAATATAAAATATTAGCTCCTTATTACAGAATTCAAATGCATATGGTATCAATATTATTTAAGTGTAAATCTGGTACACCTTCTCTTTCATTTTTAAAACAATATATTAAGTTAAATGAACGTTCTCAAAAATTTTTATGCTTAGATAAACATTCAAATAGTTTTCACCACATAGCAACTAAAATTTGGAATAACTTAGACCATGAAATTAAAATGGAAATTAACTACAAAAAATTTAGAAAAAAAGTGCAAACATTCTTCTTTCACAGACAATGCATACTTAATGACAATAATACACTGCACTCCTTCAAAAATTTCGTAAGATCCTAGATAATGTACACACACATCCATCCCCAACAAACACACTCCACACAATAATATATTATATGTTACTATAATTTTGTATATAGTTTGTTTTAGTTTATAGTCTTCTACTAAAGCATTTTTGCAATAAATTGCTTTTGACTCTTATTATTATTTCTTACTTCGCACAGCTTCATGCTGGTATTCCTCTCAGCTCGGTGAACTCACCAGTTCCCAGGGAGTCTGAGAGCTTTCCTCAGGACTCTTGCTGTTCCTAACAATGCTGCCTTCTGTGCTACTGCTCCTCCCCACTTTGGTACTCCCAACTCCTCCAAGTATCTCTTATGCTTCTTACTTACTGCTCATAGTGCGCCTACTACTACCGGGACTACTTCAACCTTCTTTAATTTCCACAGCCTTTCTATTTCCTATGCCAACTCTCTATACTTGTCTATCTTCTCTTTCTTCTTGCTTTCTTTATTTCTGTCCCTTGGTACTGCTATGTCTATCACTGTTCCCAATCTTTTCTTTTTGTCTACCACTACTATGTCTGGCCTCCATGCTTCTATTACCTTGCTTGTCTGTATGTTGAAGTCCCACAGTATCTTAACCTTATCATTTTCTATAACTCCCTATGCCTTGTGCTCATACCTCTTGTCTCCTGCTTGTAAACCATGCTTCCTGTTCAAGCTCCAGTATACCATTCGTCCCACCTTGTCATGCCTAAACTTATACTCATTCTGTGCCAACTTCTCACACCCTGCTATCAGATGATCTACTGTCTCCGCCTCTTTCTTACATAGCCACTTATCATTTACTTCTACTCTTCTGTCTATATGCTTCCTCACCCAGTTTGTTCTTATTGCTTGCTCCTGTGCTGCCATTATTAGTGCTTCTGTTTCTCTTCGTATTCCTGCCTTCTTTAACCACTTGTTGCTTTCTTTATTATTATTATTATTATTATTATTATTATTATTATTATTATTATTATTATTATTATTATGAAATAGATTTATTACCTTAATACAGGTCTACAAATATGTTAAGCAGTCAACAAAGTCATTTATGGAATGATGAACTGCAAGGTAATTGGCATGAGTTGCATGGACAAACAAGATAATGTGTGCATCTAATATCAGTATTAAAAATGCAATTGAGATGTATTCTGCAAAAAACTAGCAGATTTTTTTTGACAGCGCGGTAATCATCAAATAAATTGATGTTCATGTTGATATGAATAAACTGGTTTGCCAAGCAAATGTGCAGTTAAAATAGAAGTAAGCTGTTCTTGATTTCTTCACACGTGTTTATTGGAAAAGATTAAAAATTTTAAAACGTAATCCTAGGCGGTTTGGGTAATATAAAAATATATAATGAAAAGTATTGAGATCCATGCGGTTTGTTAGAAGTTTGTTTAAATAAAGCAAATCATAAAATTGAAATAGAACATCAGTTAGTAAGTTTGTAAAGAAGCTTAATTGATAAAATATTTTAATATTTACAATTTAAACGAAATTTCACTAAAACAGAATTTTGTGTTATGTCTTCATTTCATAATGTAATCGATCACATGCTTAAAAAATTCAGTATACAAAATTGAAAATCATTAAGCATGGGTAGGACTATTGGGAAACATGCTTTAATGTAATGTTTAAAATTTCAGTTAGCTGTTGGAAAGATTAACAATGTTTCTTTGAAAATTCAAATTTTTGAAAATGTTTAAATTCTATCCATGCCTAATTTTCAAGTGTTCATAAAGTTTTGAGCCAATGGAAGCAACAAAAGAAATATTTGCAAAACATAATAAGCCCATTGAGGCCGTTGTGCACAAAGTCAGAAGTCTAAGGGCCGAAGTGTGCTTGTACATGCTGCGAGTCTGCGTAGAAAATTATTCTTAAATGAAAAAAAGAATGGTGAAAGAGTTGAAAACACTTAAAAATAATGGAGAATTCAAAGTGAATAATAGAAGATGAAGATTAAAAGTTAATTTTCTTGTTATTCAATCCATAGTCTATAAAAAAGTGCCTCTATAAGTTTTGTGCAGTAATATGGACTTTTGTGAGTATAAAAAATTGTTTACTAAATCTGTTGCTACTCAAAGGCAATACATTTTTTATAATGGAAAATTTTACGCCATTGTGTCACAATTAGCCAATGATTGTCAATGTTTGCCACAAAAATATTTCAAAAATATTTTATTACCTTTATTGAATATTATATTAAGCTGGGATAACTCAAAAGTGTTCAATTAGACCTATAATACACTGAATTAAGATTATCTTAACAAACAATTAAGACTCTTAACAAAACAGGTTGTTGAACTTAATATGCTAATAATATAAAGACATAAGAATGTGTATGTAATTACAAATGAGAAAGAACTTACATGATTTCTTGGGAAGCGTAGATATTGATTCTAATAATCATATATTCGATATTTAGTTTGTGAGTAATTTTATTAAAAACTATAGCATTTTAAAAGAATAGTCGATTATTCAGTTTTATACATGAATTTTAGATAGAGATTTTTTTTTCAAACACTAGTAATAATATCCTACGCAGATTATAATCAGTGATGGGAATTCTATCATTCCTAAACCTAACCCAATGATGGAAAATCTAACGCTCCTAATCTTAACTTATATATTCTATTCAGTTATATTATCTTATTGAGCCCATTATATAAACTTTTTAAGACCATAAAACTAGGTTGAATTGCGTTTATTTAAAAGAATTCGTATATCCATTGGAAAATCAAAAATAAAAACTAATCCAAATATCTGTAACACAGAACTACCCTTATAGTACTTCAAGAAAATTTAATGAAATTTATTATATTTTTTAAATCAATTTTTGTTGCGAAGCCAGATATGAAGCTAGCTTGAAGGCCTACGGGACAGGTTCTTTCTAACTTCAAACTTGAATCTTGGATTTATCACATTCCATCTTTCCTTTACTCTCTGTAAAAATATAATACTTCCACTAATTCCTCCTTAGGTTTGTAAATTACAATTTTATTTTTACCTAAGTATTGTTCACTGGACAACCGCCCTGACGTCAGCCAAATTTGGCATTAACGATACCGTCAATATTTCAAGGTCTATGAGCAATGCGGTTAACCTCAGTCCACAACAGCAAAGATTATAGTTTGCGAATTTGGGTGAGAATGTGACAAGGAGCGATCTAGAGCAGCTATGATCTATGCTTGACTCATATGCCTATTTCAACATTACACGACATATTGCCTTCTTCAAAACTTTAGTTGGTATCAACAGAATATTGGCTCAAAAAACGCAAATTGTCCTAAGATCTATCAGGTATTCTCCTCAAAGAAAAACAGCACCACATTGCACATTGCTTGGCCATACAGAAAGATTTCAAAGCGACAAAAAATACAGGCCAACTTAGCGCAATCGCTAAACATAATTTTTGTTCCATGTATTTGAATGCTCACAATAGATTTTCATACGCAGAAGAGAATATTTCGTGTAATGACAAATCCATTATGTTGCCTCAAAAAAAATTAAGAATCATAATCAATTCTTTTGAAATTGGCCTGATAATAAAGGATTACAAAAAAGGTGTGAATCGCCTCTAAAGCAAAATAAGACACTCTGAAGCATAATAAATCCGTTGAATGATTCACTGGCTTGAACAATAAAACTTGTGATTTAACACTAGAAAGTATGACGATTCTTTATCTATAATTAGTGCAGTTGTCAGAATTGACGCATTTAAGTAAAACTAACGAAAACTAAGCAAATGAAAGAAAAGTGTCAGAAGAACAAGTAAGCTATTTTTCAATTTAAATTCTCATTATATAAGGCATTACAAATGCATTTAAGATGTGCAATGTAGTCAAATTTGACCGTCGGACTTTCTAGTGTTAAGATACAAAAATTTGAAAGGTCAAATCGCGCTGTTACATAAAGAAACTGAAACTAACTGAAAACATCATAACTGATACATTTGATCAAATAAAGTAGATAGTACTTTGTGCAGGCTTGCAATTGTGAGTGCGTTTTTCAAGCAACAACCAACACAACGCAATAGAAAAGGCTGGCATTTCATGAAACGTACAGAATACAATAAAACAAAATCAGAAATTCAACAACAATTATAATTTGGGAATTGATTAAGTATTAATAATAATTTTTATATGTATAACGGAAATTAATATATAACAGAGTGCAATGTGTTTTCTATTTGTAAGATAGAAATTTAAAAAATGACTTAAGTTTTTCTTATAGAAATGTTATTAAGTAGAAAAATATATACACTATTATTGCATTTAAATGCATTAATCTTTAACCTTCTGAAAAGCAAACAATCAAAATACATATGTCCACTACAACCACAATAGCCTTTCTTGTATTGTTCTAAATCAATATTTTTAGAAAGGAAAAGAATAGAATCGTATTTTCACAAAATTTTAAAACCTATACTCCAAAGATATAGTTAAATAACAAATATAGTGAATACTTTGTTATCATATTTCAATTGTTTCTATGGAGGCCTTTTTTGATGATCTTATGATGTTCACTAAAATATGAAACGATTGCAATCACAAGTACCAGTCTCATTTCGAAAAATAAATCTAAGAAAAATAAATCGAGAAATGTACGAAAATTTAAGCAAGTAAATTTTAATGAAAACAATTAGAAAAAATTATAATAAAAATCATCATTCCTCCTTATCAATTTCAACAAAAAGAAACTACTAATGAAACTGCGCAAAACTCACATTAATATTGTCAAGAAGCAAAAACGATTCCAAGACCAAGAGAAGTAGGTAAATCTGGGTTTTCAGGTTACATCCTTGCAAGCAAACAAAAACTACATGTAGACCCCCAGAAAAAACAAGGAATAACACGTACCAAACCCAAGAACGGCGTAAGTAATTCAATATTATGTCTACATGTTACATATAAGCCCTTGTTTGACTCAAAACATAGATTCACATAGATTCATACATTTCATGTTGATTAAATTGGCAATGGCAAACCAGCTTACCCACCACATCTGTAAAAAATTCTAATCAATTTCAACCCGTGGCTACCGAGACGCTCATAAATCTCTTTTAAAACTGTATTGATGTAAAGATATTAACCCTTAACTTTCTATTTTATCAATATGTTTAATTTTTTAAGCTTTTGCTTTGTTCCTATTTTTAAGTATTTTCCACCAAGCCCATTAAGCTATTGGGAAATAGACATTGACATATCTATGCAAAAAATGTGATGTCTGTTCAGAGAAGAATTTGTGCAAAAAATTATTTTGTGCATGAAGTGCGTAAAAATTTCAATAATTTTCCAAAGAAATATTCAGTTTTTGCAAAAAAGCATTGAAATTCTTCCCATACCTAGTAATGCTAATCTCAGACATGAACACGGGCCGCCAACTTCGGTGAATACTTTGTTAATTTCTTAAATTTTCTATTCGAATTTAGAACTTATGTCAAAAATTTGTAAGTTAATTGAAATAATTGAACAACAAATCGAAAAAGTGCCCTAAACTTGCGATTTTTTCAAGCATATTGTTTAGCTAATATTCAGATTAACAACCAAACACATGAGATTTTACTTCCTTTATTTAAGTGGCATAAATAAAATAATTGGGATAAGAAAAACTTTGTAAAAGAGCAAAACTGATAATTTTGTGACACTTGATTTTTAGATCCACACAACATATTGTGTTGTGTGCACAACAAATTCAAAATGGTACACAACACAAAACGGCAAGCCTGCTTTGTGGCATCATTTTTCACTTTTTGAGATGTTTGTTGCAATGAAAATATATATACGAGAACCTAGAAAATCATCTCTAAAATACTAAAATAATGATTTTACCAAACAGATTTTTGTCGAAGACCTACACGTTAGGTGTAGAGCGAGCAAAATTGGAGCTAGTAAGCAGATGCACTAACACATTTTAAAGTTCATTTATATACTTTTTAAACAAAATTTTTACCGATCTGTTAAATAATCATAAATGCATGTGTGGTAATCACTAATTGCATGGTGACTTTTTGGGCATTGTCATCAAAAAATTCCATTGGAATTAAACATAAAATATTATGTATTCACTCAATTTTATGAGTTCTTATTTGATGCAAATATTTTTACTGCATTATTACAAATAAAAATTGAATTTTCTCAAATAAGTGACAATCTCATTGTATGCTACACACATTGCCTCATTTTCTCATTTTGAAGGTGATAGTTTTACAATAAGTAAATTTAATGAAAATGCATTTAATATATTCATAACAATCATTAATGGCATTGTCCATTTCCATTTGGAAGAAATATACTGCTTGTCAAAATACTTGGTAATCTTTTCTTCAATTTGGACAACATTTCTGGTCATTCGGAAGTTTTTTTGATAAATTTTCAAAAATTCAAAACAGTTGTCACATAAATTCAATGGATGATGTTCATTATCCAAAATAGTGAAGTTCCCATGTAAACGAGTGCGTTAGTTACTCTAAAAGTACATTACGCATTAAAACGCATCTTTAAAGTCTTGCAAGCGCGGAAATTTCTTTCAATGTGCTTTCCAGACGTACGTTCTAAGATAACAACGCAATGTTTTAAGAAATTACGATTTTCTAATGAGCAACTTATAAGATAACATGATATTATTGTAAAAATGATATTGTTCTATTAGTTAAATGCAATGTCACACTTAGATTTTAAACATTTCCATAATAAAATTCAAATTAGTTTCCATTTTGCGATGGTCAAAAAAATTGCTTTGCTAAACATTAACGCTGCTTAAAACGCTACTGTTAAGTCTTTCCAAGTGCATATAGTGCTTATAAAGTGCGTGTAAATTTATTTTTTCACGTAATTCACGCACTAGTTAACATGCGTTATTACCGATTTTGTAGAGAATTAAAATTCTGCATTTTCTAATGACAAAGACAATTAGCAATAGCTATTAATACAATCTTGCTACCCATAATTTCACGTAGGCAACATTATTCTATTCTGTTGTCAAAAAGCAACTAAGCGGCTATGGAAAAGCTATCAAGAAAGTGTTATTGGAAAAGAAATTATTTTTTCAAATTTCTAATAAGATATTTAATACGTATTGCCAATACCAAAATATAATATACTCTGCTGAAATGTAGAAATTTTCGTAAATAATTTTAATTCAAACAGTCTTCCTGTAGTTTCTCTCTGGATATTTTTCTAAAAGCAACTTTGTTCCTGGTGATTACAAAGCGGAATTTTAAATTCCAGTGTGTTTCTGTTCACAAAATTACAACACTTTAAACAATTTATAACATTGAGATTTTCCTGTTAATATTTGTTCTCGTATTAATATAAAACATGAATTAATAATAAAATAAGCACCATCAATATATCAGTTGTGACGGCGTGCTTTTAACAATATATTTTAATCTGCTTCTCTGAATATTAAACTACATTCACATGCTTGACTTAGTAAGTCATGTCACGTAATAGCACCGGTTGGCTGGACTTATTGGCAGGTTAGCCGGATCAATTTTGGCTTGGGGCTTGCAGGTCTACTGGGGCACTGTGTCAGATTTATACAAACAAGCTATTGAAATACATTAAAGTAACCGCAGAGTTACATTTCAGACAACGAGACCCTACCCGATAATCCACAACATAAAAGTTACACATATTCATGCAAAAGGACATATACGTGTCAGAAATATTTGTATATGTATGTGGATTTACACCTAAACTAAGAAATTTTGACTTAAATATATCGTCGTGTAAGCAACTATTTTAAGGAGGAAATGAATTAAACTCAAACCTTTGACGTTGTCGAGAATGAATTGTTTGTTAATCGGCACTTGATCTTGAAGACTCCGCGTTACATTGATATCAACTATAGAAATTTCCCATTTCCCACTCCACTTATTTTCATCACTAAGCAATACATTTTTAACTGAGATAAAGAACGTTTTCAGACGCTCGTTTATATTGTAGTATTTTTCGCAAGGTTCCACAATAAAAATGTCCTTTTTTGATCTTCCAAAATTACAGTATTGTTGCACAATTTGACCTTCCCTGTAAAGTGTTATGAACATTTGCAAGGTATGATGTTTGTTGACGACTAAAAGATCTTCTTCATCAAATTGCGATACATCTGTATAACTGATATTAGTACGAAAGTTCAATGTGAAGTTGTCATCTGAGATTTTTTCAACAATGACACTAACAATTTTTAGTTTGTCATAAAAGAGTTTGGAAGCAGCAAAACTGTCAACTACGTTAGAAAATAATAAGCCAAATAGTGTAAATGCAGCCATCATTTTAATCTAAATATATTATCTGGTATGCCTTTTAGTCTAAGATAAAATTGGAGTATAGCAGAATTTGCAAAAATTTAATTTCAGCTTTTTTCGCAAATTTACATAAGCTAGGTTTTAGTGACTATGCAGAAGTCATTTGAATTTATTGAAATTATATACAATTTTGAAAGCAGACAAAAATTTGTGGTATGCATAGTTACTAAATTATAATGTTTCATATAGTTGTTGTACATTGCATTGCGCATCATTAAATTTCAATATAGCACAATTTCAATTGTTCGTCATTTTAATTCTTCAAATATATGTCAGAAAAGGATTTTGTTGGTAAAGCAAAATGCTAATAAAGTATTAACACAAAACTAATTAAAATAAATCCGAGAAAATATATAATGGGTATTTGTAAATAAAATAAGTAAAATCAATTTAATGATTTCTTTATATTGCGGGTGAAGATCAGAGATCAAAGTTGCGCGGGGGGGGTATGTAGCCAGGTTTTTCTAAAGTGCGCATCTTCGAGCAAATTTGGGCCAAAAGCACTCTTGAGTTAAAAAAACTGTATCATTATGGATGGCAAACTTCAAAATGTGGACATAATGGAAATCCATAAATCTACATGTATTGTTGCATACACTATATAATTTCAAGAAAATTGAAAAATTTACTGTCATATGTCTTACATTAATAGGTAATAATAATATTTTACATATTGTTTTGAACAAAAAAACTCAAGTGAGATCGGGTACCCAATTTCGCGAGTTTCAAGTATGTTTGAGTGTCAAATTTTTCGATTAGATCGGGTAGGATTGATTCGGGTTCGCCTTCAAAGTTTAGATTGATTGAGCTGAAAGTTGCTAATGTTAGTAACCACGTTAAGTAATACGAATAAGCTACTATTTTTACCTTATCAGAAAATAACTGATGTTAATCATCATTTGATTGAAGAGAGATCCAAGACGTTAAATATTGCTAATTAAAGGCTAAATTTCGGGGCCGGTGGGGTTTGGGTAGTGAATATTTTGATCATTTCTATAAGATAACAACTTTTAAATCATTTAGTAAGCAGTTTCAGGAGATTGTTTCTCATGTGCTATTGTGGATGGAAGCAAATACTGACGATTAATTTCGTTTCCCACTCTTGAACAAAAACTTGTTATATTCAAAAGCAAACAAAAAATCATTTGTTTATTTTAAAGTTTGTTTGTGAATGTTTCAAAATGCTTTTTCGAACTAGTGAATTTCTTGTGACTTAAGCTATCACTAAAAATTCATATTACCCAAAATTGCTATTACTTCGCGTATCATAGATACATTTCACCATCATTAACCATATTTTACATAATGGCCGTTATTGTTATAATGTATGTACGAAATGTAAAATATGGCCATTATGGATGGCTGAAAAATTTCGGGTTGCCATTTATGGCCATACCATAATCGGCACACTTGATATAAGAAAAGAAAGACTTTATTTACAACAATGACATTAATAGTCCCGAATAATGACCTCTGGGTGAAAATGATCATGAGAAATTAGATTCCGCAGAAGGTGCCTCTGATGTAATAATTTTTGAAACAACTTACTACCAACCTCGAATCTTTCAATTCAAATATTAATGTCGATATACATCAGTGCCAATTAATCGTAAAACACGATTGGAAATAATTTTATACTTCTGATTCAATTTTTCTAGAAGGCAAATAATAGTTGGCAAATATATTTTATAAGCAATGTGAATTGAGATCGGAAAACTAAATCAGATAGTTGCTGACAAATGGCATGAGATAACTCATGATGTAAAGGCGTTGAGAACATTTCCTTGTGATGTGTGGGAATCCCACAGGAGATTGCTCTATATGAAAACACCAAGAAACTTAATAGAAATAACTGTATGAAAATCATCTACTAGTTTAAGCATGCATCAACCAAATGTTATTTTAAAGGATTTACTCTTATTCATTTACGCATATTTCCTTGTTCGGACAATGGTGTATTGATGCAAGATAAAGCCACCTGTCATACCGCTCGCGCAACTCTTATTCAACTTGACAACAATGCCGTCAAGGTCTGGAAGGATTGGCCTTGTAATTTACCGGATCTGAACTCTGTGGAACAAATCTGGGCCAGATTACAAGACTCTGTTTTCAAACAGCCTCGCCCAAAAAACCGGGATCAACTGATTTTACGAGTAAAGGGAGAATGGGAGTCAATCACACAGACCGAGATGTGGAACTTATGTGACTCGTTCCATTCGCAAATTTTGCAGTGTTTAGATAATGAGGGTAAGCATATGAACTATTGAGATAATTGTTGTCTTATTTTTGTAGAATTGATGTTCAGTATATTAGAACTCGTTTCTGCAGTGGATTGTTTTTCCGTTGGCTAGTTTTTGGTATGGAGGAGAATTTCATGGGGAGAAACTTTTGTTACACCCTGTAGAATTATAATTAGTATTTATTAAAATAAATCAGAAATTTACAGATAGACAATTAAAATAGTTTATGATATCTGTGTTGAAACATATTTAAAAATGTACAGGAGGCTTGGAAATCTGTTTTCGGGCTTTATTCACGCAGTCACTTGGGGATGATTTCATATAGGGAATGATCAGTGGACTTGGCCATTTTGCTGTAGAGTCTTGAATCTCTTGAAACAAAAATTTTTGAACAGACAGTAAATTAGCAATGATATTAGAATTTATGAATCTTTTTTGGATTTTATCAAGGATACTGTGGCATAATCGGTTTGATAAGGGAAAAAGAAAAGGAAAGAAAGACTAATAATAAACTAATTTATCTATTAATTCCCTTTAGTAAATAAACCTAATTATTATTTATGATTAATTTTAAATTTTAATTCAGTACAGTTACAATATACCAAGTTGTTTGGCAAAAAGAATAATACGAACTCGCTACAGCAAATTAATAGTGACGTTGCGTAAAATCACTAGATGAAAGAAACGTAAACAAATGTAAAATCAAAAGACAGGTACATGTTAGCTGTTTAATTGTTTGTGCAAATTTTATTATAATACACTGTAATCAAATTAGAAGATGATGAATTAATTTTCACTGGAATTATCTTTTACTTTATACAGGCAACCCCGCCTAAGTCGGATTGACTCGTACCAATGAAAATAATCATACTTACAAGAAATCCGATATATAATTTTAGGGGACTTGACTTGTACTAGTTCCGCGAAAACCGAGATTTACGATAGCATAAATTTGTGCAAGCAATCTGATGGTTGTTATGAAAGAAGTTGTTTTGAAAATATTGAAAATAAACTCTGCTGTGTGTGTACATATTGGAGTTTGTCTGTTCTTTATTAATAGTACGAGTTACGTGAAAATCCGACTTAGTCACATCCGATTTAGGGCGGGGTTGCCTGTATCAGTTTTGATTAGTAATGACAATGGAAAGCTAAATCATTCGAGCACATGAGTAGCGCTCAAGTGGTCCCTGCATTGAATTAAAGACATTCGGAGCCACTGCACACTCAGCCATTCATCACGTGGTGCAGCTGCTAGCTTGGAACGAAATTTAGCTTTCCTACCGATTCACTCTCAAGAGTAACACATTGTCAACAAATAGCTGGAAAGCTACCCTTAGGCGAACTCTTTGTTTAGATCCAAATTCTTACGGTATTATAATAATCCTTATTATACATACGAGGCGACTACAAGCCCCAATATTTACTACATGTGTAAAATGACTACTGAATTAGCGAGAGTTTGTAAGGACGTAACCATCGACCTGAGAACCATTCTGTTTCTGCTGAAGGCATTGATTGCTCACATGTAATTTAGTAGGAGTGTCATGTATTCTTATAAATGTAGGGTTATTTATATGTAAGGAACATAA
>CABFPE010000434.1:215933-233742 GCA_900660155.1 Hofstenia miamia
AAATGCAGAATTTAAAATTGTACAAGTTGATGATGGAATATATGCTGAGATGGATGATTTGGACAGTGTTCATGAAGAAGAATTCCAAGAGGAATATAGACCTAAAAACAATGAACCTGCAGTTCAAAGAAGATGCCCCAGAGGGCAGTAAAAAATAAAATGAGATATAACCCCGAAATATGGGATATTAGTTTAGTAACTGAATTTAGGGAAAATGAAAAGAGTGATGGAATGATCACCAATGAAAGCCAGAAGAGTGTGCAGAAGAAGGATTTTGCAATCTGATCATCAATTAAAGGGTGTGAGGATGGAGGAAACATCAACTAGCACTACAATGAAAACTAGGTCTCCTCAATCTGGTTGTCAATTAAATGGCATGATGATGAAGCACTCAACACCTATTAACAAGAGAAGGCAAATTAGAAGATGAGCTCCGCAATCTGATTACCAATTACAGTGTATGAGGATGGAGAATCTAACACTGACTAATAAAAGACAGAGAATAAGAAGGAGATCTCTGCAATCTGATTACCAATTTAAGGGTATGAGGAATGAGACAGAGACAAAAAGATCACCCTCACCCAAATGTCAATTAAGGACAGGCGGACAAAAGAGGGCCATCATCAGGATACTGATCGTCAATTAAAGGACATGAGGTTGGAGACACAGAAATATGCACACTCTCCTTCAACATCTAGTAGTACTTGATGCCAACTAAAGGCAAAGAGGAAACAGCATCAATTACCATGAAAAATTGGAAAACCCAGCCAATAAGTGATGACTCTGACATGGATACTTCAGAACGTCCTTCAACAAGCTCATTCCCAACAACAACAGAAAGTTCAGGAATATTTTCATATAGACAAGTATTGACAACAACAAAATCGTCTTGGTCAGAAGAAAGAGAAAGCAGAATGACAAAAGTAGGCAAAGAGTGGATACATCCATATTTTATTGTGAATAGAAAGATGAGATATAACTCATATGATAATTTGTTGCCAGAAACAAAAAGATTCATCAGAGAAAATACATCTACAAAAGAGAACAAGAGTCTAGTGATTCCCATAGTGATTGATAAAAAGAATCAGCCTACATGTAATACAATAATTGTGTACACAACAGAAATGAAAGAGGAATTCAATCAGCCATACGTTAAGAGTATGGTACACATAACATTTGATGAACAGTTCTCCCTAAAAGATGTACAAAAACTCACCAAAAATAGAGAAAAGATAATAAAAGAATGCAAACAGGTGAACCTAGACAAAAATCATCTAACAGTAATATATTTTGTCAAACACAGTGAACTCAGACTAAAAAAGTTGCAGACAAATATTGAGGAAATGTTGAAAATAGCCAAGAGACACAAAACAAAAGTAGTAATCATAGTGTCCCAAAAACAAGAAGAAATTCCAGAATTTATCAAAGAGATGGAGATAAAGCTAGAAAATCTCTTCATGTTAGATAGTGGAAAATTAAAAATATCTGACCTCATTAAGATGGATCTGCATATTAAAGAAATGGCGCCAGCTCAGAGAATAATGGTCAAACCAAAAATAGCAATCAATATGTATTACCAAACCAGAACAATGGAACTATTGGAAATAGACAACAATTTAGAAGAGACAGGAAATATATTTCTGAAATGCAGTCTAAATCAAACACCTGAACACTTACAGAAGATAGTGATGCATAATCCAAAGAATAATTCTGCTAATAAAGAAGAAGATCATATAATTTGTTGAAACTAAGATCAAATTATGATTATTTAGAAAAACAATTTAAGTTTAATTATCAGAATTATATTTGTAAAATGCAACCAAGTAATAACATAGCAAATTAGTACTTGTTGTTCAATAATTTGAATAAATAAAGGGGGCAAAATCACTTCCAATATTTTTAGCCATTTTGGCAGACAAACTAAATTCAAATTTTAAATGACAGGTACTTTTTGAATTAGAGTATAAATAGAGCTGAAATTAATTTGGAAACTGTTGAAGTAAATTCTTTGAAAATCTTATTCTTAGATCTTATATTGGTTTGATTGTAGCATCATCCAAAATAATCAGAAAAAAGCTGCAAACGTCACAGAAGAGAGTAAGATTGAAAAGGAGTTGATTAAAAAATATTATAATCAAGTCAGTTGCTATGATTTCAGATTAATTTGTAAGATGCTACCAAGAATATAATATGTGTCAAAAAAGAGATATTTGTATCTGTCAATAAAAATACATTTGACAAAAAGACACTTACGTTATTTTATAGCCGCCATCTTGGCAGAAGCTTAAATTTGAATCAACAGGTACTTCTTTTGAATTACTATAAATACATTGAAACTATTGTAAGAGTTTTATAAAGAATTTTACTTAGAATTCTTATTTTTCACCTTATTAATGGTTTGACTATTTAATATGATGTTGAGCTAATTGAGCAGTGTTTAGTAGTGGTCTGGATACATCACAGGGAACGATTCTAGGGTCCCTGTGCCAGATCATGAAAGTGCACTTAGGTTAGGTGTAGGGGTTTTCTCTCAATTAGTTGACTAGCATTTCACTTCTACATGTATGAGATAATTTATTGTCAACAAATGGTTGGATAACCAAGCCTTAGGATTTATCTTAATATTATTTTAGATCCAAATTAATCACCTATAATCGACTGATAAAGTGACCATACATGTAGTAAATTATAAATGTAGGTTAGGAAGTTGTTTGAATAGAATTTATTTAAATAAGCCAGTATATTTTCAGTAATGGCTACATGTAATATTTAACGAACAACTAGTAACAGTTCAGGTTGCAAATAGATATAACACTTTCACACAATAGAGTTTAAGTCTAGTTGTGTCATGCTTTGAGTAAGCACTGAGCTAATGTAGGGTACACATAAGCTATCTTGATTGAGCTGAGAAGTGGCACTCAAGCATTGGATGGAACAGTGAAACTGAATGTGGAGATCTGCTTTGGGCAGATGCCCACAAGTAGATTGTTATGGAGGTTACCACATGGCTTCGTCACCTAAAAAGTGAAGAGTTAATCAAGGTTACATAACTTAACAGAAGAAACTAGTCAAGCAGTAACAATATGTAAATCCTTATTCACAATACCACAACTAACATTGTAAAGTAACAGTAGAGAAATTGTGATAATGCCTGGTAGTGGATATTACATGGCGACCATGACAGCCAAGAACAGCAAACCTACAGAAGAAACATTCAGTTCTAACACCTGCAAAACAACAGTACAAGCTATAAGTGAAATATGAAAGCAATGAGTTGTTACACAAGCTAACTACCAACAAAATGTAGAGAGATACCCTGCACTGAACAAGTGCACTTCACTGAGATCCTGGAATTGCAACCTAGAGATGGGAAAGCCACTATGAACCAAAAGAAAAATGACAAAAACTAGAAAAGGAAGCGCAAAGAAAACTGCAACAAAAGCAGTAACTCCCAGAACAATCTGATCATTGCCATACTTCAGTGAGAATTCAGCAACAGATGCCACGGATACAGAACTACAATCTTTTAGTTCACCCCCAGAGTGGAACCCCATAGACACAAACCCACTAGAGATAATGGTGTTGTTAAACAAGAGCCAAAAGAGTGAGGAAACCCTAAGGCAACAAGTAGAACAAATGACCAAGAAGCTCAAAGAAATGAAACAATAAAACGAATCGATATTGAGTGAAATTAGAGTAAACATGGAATGTGATTAGAAGAACAAAATAAGTTATTTCAAAATGAAATTAAAATTCTGACTCACCAACTGTCAGAGTCCAACAAAAGGTTTCAAGAAGAAAACCAGCAATGGCAAGAGAAAAACCAAGAACTAGAGAGAAAGAACAGACAATTAATTGAGGACAACGACCTACAGAATAGAAAAGACATGCAATCTCAAGAAATCAAAGTCCACACCAGAAAAGAGAGCAAGTTGCAGGCGCCACATATGCTGACCCAAAAAGGAGGTAGCATTAGAAGAATCAGATGAAGATTCTGACATCAAGAAACAAAAAATAATAAATGAAATCAAGAAAGCAGTGACCACACAACTGCAAGAGGAGGACATACAAACAAATCACAGAAAGCCGAAATATGAGAATTTGATTCTACCACAATTAACAGCCAATGATACAATACCATGCAAAGCGACACTACCCAAATTCAATGGGAAAGTAGATGGTTATAATCCTACATTTGCCAAGTGGCTGCAGATGTTCGAACTGACAATGGCGGAATGGAAAGTGAGCCAACAGGCAGCAGCAGCGAGACTTCCACTATACCTAACCAGAGCAGCATCCCAACACTATCTGTTATTGGACGCAGAGACAAAAAGGGACTATCAATTGCTAATAGGAGATTTCATTAATTACTACGAAAATGAAAGCTTCAAGAACCAGTACCAAATTATCTTGAATCCAATGAAAATGAGAAAAACTGATGACATCTGAGTGGCTTCTGATGCTTAGCTCTAGAGGAAACAGTTATTCGAAATACGACTTGTTCTCACTTATCTGCAAGGGGATGCCAGAAAGCATCAAAACACAGTTTGAAATTAAATGCGATGTTGATGACAAATTAGAAAGAATGATCAGGAAGGCTGTCAATATACAAGCAAATATTGAGAACAATGCTCGGGTATATGAGAAAGCTGCATGGTACAGAGATGCACCAACATGGAAAAGCAACTTCAAGTTGCACACCCCCAATAAAACCTACTCCAAAGCAAAACAAGAAAAAATAATAAAAGTAAAGGGAAAGGATGGCAAGATGAGGAAAGTAAAAGAGAAAGACGTTAAATGCTATGGTTGTGGACAGAAAGGACACAAAAAACCAAAAGTAAATAAACATCATTGGTGACGAGGAAGCATACTACAATTAAGAGGACGTACTACAGATGGAAGTTAAAATTGACGAAGCAGTACCAACCAACAAGGAGTCAGAAAACTAAGTAGAGTGTGGACTCAGAACAACTGTGCAGCAATAATGATCCTAACAAACCTCAACATGATGAATATGATAACAATAGCCATTAACAGAGTGACAATTGATACCAGAGCAGCAACATCTATAATTACTGATGAATGTGCTACGAAACTGGGATTCCAATGAGAAGATATGAAGAATTGTAAGAAGAGATTAATTAATGCGTCAGGGGATTATATCAACATGAAAGGAATAACACAGCTAATGCTATAAAGTAACAGTAGATAAACCTATAATTACTGATGAATGTGCTACGAAACTGGGATTCCAATGAGAAGATATGAAGAATTGTAAGAAGAGATTAATTAACACGTCAGGGGATTATATCAACATGAAAGGAATAACACAGCTAATGCTATAAAGTAACAGTAGATAAACAGTGATAATGCCTGGTAGAGGATATTACATTAGCAGCATTATCTTTGGATTATGCTACAATATCTGGAGCCTTTAGTTGATTAAAGACCTTGGTACCTCCTGCTTTTAGTTGTAGACAGACTGATTTGTTTAGCTGTTTGCTCTCTACCCTTTAGTTGACATCAAGCTTTGCTGAAGGTTGAGGGGGAGTGTGTTTCTTTGTTTTTTGTTGGTTGTTTCAACCTTGCACCCTTTAGTTGATGCTCTGTTTGTGGTTGTTGACCCTCATTTAACCAACTTCCCTTTAATTGACATTTGGGTGAAGGTGTTTGTTTTCTAGTTTTTGTATTTGCATTTGACTCCATCCTCATGCCCTTCAATTGGTAATCAGATTGCAGAGTTCTTTGTCTGATTCTTTTTCCTCTATTATTCATTGTTGATTGTGCCATTCTCATGCCCTTTAATTAGCAATCAGATTTTAGAAATTTAATATTTTGAGCACTACTAGTTGACTGTGTCTACATCCTCATGCCCTTTAGTTGACAATCAGATTGTGGAGTTCTTCTTCATATTCTCCTGCTCCTCAAAGGGGACTGACTCTGACTTTCCATTGTTCTCTTCATTTTGTAACCTAAATTCAGTTAATAAATTAATATCCTATATTTCAGGGTCATATTTAAGTTTATTTTTTACAGCCCTCTGTGGCATAATTTTTCTTTCAATGTCTGTGTAATTTTGTTGAGGTGTATATTCTTCTTCAAATTCTTCCTCTACTATGCTGTCCAAGTCTTGCATTTCATTGTATGTACCATTGTTATCTTTTATGATTTTAAACTCTGTGTTAATGTCTAATGTTACTTGTTCTATGTCAATTGTCACCCTTTTTAGGTTTGGAAGTGTAAAATCCTTCCATCATTTAATGTATAGTTATTATTTGGTAATGTCTGTGTGATGGTGAATGGCCCTGAAAACTGTGTTTGTAGTTTAATTACTTGGTTTACATCCTGTGTCCTTGGTAGTGTGTATGCATAAACCTTGTCCCCAGTGCTGTGTGGCTTACCATAGATTTTCTTGTTGAAGTTCAATTCTTGTCTGATTGCCAATCTTCTTGTGTTAAGGCACATTGCCTCATGGATTCCTGTGATTTGATTTTTTATTTTTCTGATGTATTCATCATCAGGCTTGTCAGAGTATGCATGATATTGCATTGATATGGGCATTGCAGCCTCTCTACCATACATCACTTTATATGGTGTCATCCCTGTAGTCACATGTACCAAAGTATTGTAGAAGTATTCTACCATTTCAATGATGCCTCTCCAATCTCTACCTCCAATGCTTAATGTTAGTACTCTTATCACTTTGATCATTGTTCTGTTCAGCCTTTCTACTGTTATGAAGCATGTGTTGAATGTTGATTCAGTTTATATTATTCCCATATGACTGTTTTTGTGTATCTTTCTGACTAGGTCTCTTTTGAAGTATTCACATATGGCTATTCTTGATGATTTTCCTTGTACATATAGTAATCTAATCCATTGTTATTCATCTTCCATGTGTATCCTTGAAAGTCTTGTGATAGCTTTTCTAGATCTATGTGCACTATTTGGTTTGGTGTTGTTGATATTATTTTTTCTAGCACTGCTGTTCAGCATGGGAAATGAGTTTTGTTATTGAGTAGACAGGTTGTACATTTGTTTATCACATCCTCTACTGCCTTTCTTATAGCTATTGATATAAAACATGCATTGAATATTAGTTCAGTTTGTATTATTCCCATGTGACTCTTTTTGTGTATTTTCCTGAGTAGGTCTCTTTTGAAATACCTGGTATGGCTATCCTTGGTGATTTTCCTTGTATGTACAGTAGTCTGTTACCATTCATCTTCCATGTATATCTTCTAAAATAGCTGTTTGCTATTTTTTCTAGCATTATTTTCTCATTTCTTAGCTTTTCTATTATTTCTTTTCAATAATGTTGGCCATTGTTTTTCAATTATTTCAATTTCAGTGATTTCCTCCTTTATTATTATCAGCATTATTGTTTTTCCTTTTTTGTCAGTGTTAATATCTGGTAGTTTCTCATATTCATTATGTGGTAAGAATTTGAACTGTTTTCTCTCTCCATCTGTTTATTCTATATCTCATTAGTATTTTGGTAATGTTGTCCAGAAGTTGGCATTTTTGTGTAGTGTTCCCTTTCTATGTTCAATTATAAACTTGAATTCATTGAGATATTCTATCCACCTTGAAACTATGGAGGATTTGTCTCCAGAATATTTTTTCAGCCATGCTAGGCAACTGTTGTCTGTTAACACTTTGAATGTTTGGCCTATAAGGAAATACAGAAAAATTTTTAATGCTTTCTACCAGTGCTAGCATCTCTAATTTTGTTGATCTGTAATTTTCCTCACTCTCTTTTAATTTTCTGCTGAAAAACTGGATTGGTGCTTCCTTATTATCCTTTATTTGGCTTAAACATGCACCTATTGCTATGTTGCTAGCATCACAATCTAGTATACATTTCTTGTTTTAGTCTGGGGTGTTGAGCAATGGTAATTTGGTGAGTTTGTTTTTATGTTGTCAAGTTGTTCTTGTTCCTTTCATGTCCATTCAAATATTGCTGATTTTTTCAACAAGGCTGTAATTTTATTTGTTTTTTGAGCAACATTTGCTATGAATGACCTGTAATAATTAATGAAACCCATTATTCTCTGGAGGTCTTCCTTTGTTTTTGGACTGCTCATATTTTGTATCATTTCTTTGGCATTGTTTTTCATCTTGATTCTTGCCTTCTCAGTTTTTCTCCCTAGAAACACAACTTGTGTTTATAGAATTTTGCATTTTTTACCATTCACTCATGTGTTCAGGTATGGTGTCACTTGCTATTAGGATATCATCTATGTATGCTTTTATTCCATCTTCAACTTTCTTGTTGTTTTGTTTGAGGACTTTCATTATGCACCTTTGAAATGTGACCAGCTCACTGCATAACCTGATTGCCATGTACATCCATTTGTATAACCCATAGGGCATTATGACGGCTGTTTTTTCTATGTTTCCCAGTTCCATTGGTACCTGCCAATATGCCTTTCATAGATCTAGGCAGGTGTAGTATTTGTATTTACTAGCTTTGTATATTATGTCATCAATTCTCAGGAGAGGTGTATGCATCTTTCCTGAAATCTATACAGAGTCTATATTTGTTCCACTGTTTAACAAATGCTGTGGGTGCTGCATTGGGCTTTTGCTTGGTCTGATATTTTTGTTATCTATTAGCTTTTTCAGAATTTTTTTATAGTTTTTTTTATATGCTCTGGCACTCTCTTGCTGGGTAGACATATTGGTTNATGTGTTCAGGTATGGTGTCACTTGCTATTAGGATATCATCTATGTATGCTTTTATTCCATCTTCAACTTTCTTGTTGTTTTGTTTGAGGACTTTCATTATGCACCTTTGAAATGTGACCAGCTCACTGCATAACCTGAATGCCATGTACATCCATTTGTATAACCCATAGGGCATTATGACGGCTGTTTTTTCTATGTTTCCCAGTTCCATTGGTACCTGCCAATATGCCTTTCATAGATCTAGGCAGGTGTAGTATTTGTATTTACTAGCTTTGTATATTATGTCATCAATTCTCAGGAGAGGTGTATGCATCTTTCCTGAAATCTATACAGAGTCTATATTTGTTCCACTGTTTAACAAATGCTGTGGGTGCTGCATTGGGCTTTTGCTTGGTCTGATAATTTTGTTATCTATTAGCTCTTTCAGAATTTTTTTATAGTTTTTTTTATATGCTCTGGCACTCTCTTGCTGGGTAGACATATTGGTTCATCTGTTGTGGTAACAATTTTGTGTGTTTCCCCTACTGCCTTGCCTGCACTAATTTCTTCAATATTGAAGATTTTCACATGTTTCCTTAGAAGTTTCATTAGCTCGTTTTTTTCTTCTCTGTTGAGATATTCATATTCTTGTCCTTTAATTTCATGTATTTTATAGTTTTCTCCATCTTGGTCCTCAATTATATTGATTTTTTTGTCTATTAGCATCTTTTCCATTCTTATTCTCTTTCCTTAGATTTTAATTTTCTCATTTTTCAAGTTGATCACCTTATTAGTCACGTTTAGTATCAGTATAGTTCATTTTCCTTTGTTCACTGTGCATATACTTGATGGTAAGGATACTTTTTTAGTATTTATACCTGTTTGGCCATACAGCATAATTTCTGCATTTATTCCATCACTGGTTGCTATTTGGCACAATTTCCAATTGTTTGGCTGTATACTAGTGTCCTCTATTAGTATGAATACTATTGTGTCCTCACTCTTGTTTTCCTCTTCTGTTGTTATGATTTCTTCTTGGACCAATACTGGTTTGGCTGGTTTTGCAATTGTTGATTTTTCATTTATTCTGGCATTGTTTTCCATTGTGATTTGAATTGCCAGTCCCTTTCTTATCATCCTGTAGTGATTTGGGTAAGCCCTTACAAATGTGTGAAAATAAATCATATTTGGAGTAGATTAATTTTCATGAAACTAGCTTTAGTAATCATTCTACTTGGGTCTTGTAGTTTCTTAAGTCATCTCTTCTGTTCATTATGATTCCATTAAGAATCATTCTGTATTGACTTTTAAAGCTTTCATCATTGTAGTAAACCTGGTATTCACCAATCAGTTTTCTATAATTTGTTTTTATTTCAATATCTAATACTAGATAATGTTGGTATGCTGCACCTCCTAAGTAAAGTCAAAATTGAGTGGCTGCTGCACTTTGTGATACTTTGCATTATTTCATGCACATCTCAAAAATTTGTAACCATTTGTTGAATGTTGGTGACTGGGTGTCTACTCTCCCTGTAAACTTTGGAATAATCACTTTGCAAATGGGTATGTCAATTTCATTTTCATCCAAAAATATTGAATTTTTGGAATGTTGGTTTTAGTTCTGTTGGTTTGTCACAGTTTGCTTTAACTTGTTGCATTATATTTTTTACCATTTTCTCTATGAATTTTTCTTCTGTTTCTTCTGGTTTGCTAATGTCTGTAATTGTCTCATTTGAGAGTTTTGTTTTGTTTAGTTTTTCTGGTTCACATATTGTTGTTCTTTCTATCAGTTTTGTCTTGTCTGTTTGTGGGTTGTCTGTTTCACCATTATTCAGTAACATCAGTCTCAGTTCATCTCTGAGGTTTGTTGATTTCAATTTGTTTCATTATGTTTTCTTCTCTTAATTGCACATTTTCATTGTGCATTTTGTTCATCAGTTGTTGTAGTCTTTTCATAATTGTATAGTCAAAGTAAAATATATTAGGTCACTTACACAAACATTGATTGCAAGTACAAGTAAATACTATTTGACACTGTTTAGCTGGGCTGCATTTGTCTGCTGTTTTTTTAAATTTTCTAATACAAAATATTAGAAATATACACAAGCCAGTTCTAATTTTAAAAGGTTTACATGCTCAGAGATATTTTGACCATGATAGTATTATATCAAAACAGCAAATATTTGCCACCTAAAGTTTTTCCACCATAACTCACACATTAGTTAACATCAATATTTGACAAATAGAATTCCTTTTGTTTGTTTTGCAATCTTTAAAAAAATTGTGATGTTCATTTTTAAAGTAATTTCCTTTGTTTCCAATATTAGTGCTATAGTTATTTGAAACATTTTAAATGTATTATGAAAATGGATTTTAAACAATTCTGTGACATAAGTTACAGAAGTAAACAAAACAATAAATTCATGCAATTTTCATACATATTACACTTATAAATAAAACTAATTATGCCTCTTCACACATGTGCATGTTCCTATTTTTAAAAGAGAAGCTTTTTACAAACAAAGGAACTATTTATCTCTACCACTTCTATTTCTGGCTCTGTGCTTCTATCAATTTGCTTGTCTGTATGTTGAAGTCTGACAGTATCTTAAACTTCTCATACTAATTATCTCCTGATTCTGTGCCAACTTCTCACACCCTGCTATCAGATGATCTACAATCTCCAATGCTTTCTAGCTTGCACTTATCACTTTCTTTAGCTCTTCTATCTATGTGCTTCTTCAGCCTGCTTTTCCTTTATACTGTGCTGCTATTATCAGTGCTTCAGTTTCCTTCTTTAGTCCTTCCTTCTTTAAACATTTCTTTCTCTCCTCTCTGTCACACTTTTTTGTATTCCTTTACTATTCTCCATTAATCAGCTTTTGCCTATGCCTTGCTTGTCCCTGCTCTATTCAACTCTGGTATGACATCTTCCTCCACACTTTGCAGATCTTTCCTTCTTTAGCATGTTGCCATGTACAGTGCAACACCATCTTCTTTTAAGTTAAATGCTCTCTGTGCTACTATGACCTTCCTTGTCTCTTTGTCTTTTCCCTCAGTTCCACATAAATATGTCTGGCAAGTACTTCAACACTGATATTGCCCATGTATTAATTGCCTCTAGGGTGTTCTGTACCTTAAATGCTGACTTCTGTAGTACCTTTTCTTAGCCTTGTTTTCATTCCCTCATGATCTGTGCCGTATCTCTCTATCACTCATAAGTACTTGTGGTATTCCTTGACTTCTTTTATTATGGCTGCACTGCTTGTCCTGAAATCAACTCCATCTGTGCACTTCCCTGTGGTCATTGTCAATGATGCGCACTTTCCTATCCAAGCCCTAAACCTAAACTCTCTACTTGTATTATTCAATGTCATCAGTTGTTTCTTAAAGATCTTCCTTGATCTAGTATACATCTTTGGGTCATTCATGTACAATAGGTGATTCACTGCTCTATTATTCTTATCCAAATTATTCCCTGTGACTGCTTTAGCATTTCTGTGATATGATTAAGCTAACAACAAACAGTAGTGGTGCTAATGCTAAGCTGTATCCATGGAATATGCCTCACCTAATCATCAACGTCAATCTGTAGAGGTTAGCAATGGAACAATATAGTTAGATGCCCATATACTTCAAATTAGTGTTAGACTTCACAGTATTCAAGTAAATCACATTTGGACTTTGCTCCCTTGTTGAGTAAATCACATTTGGACTTTGCTCCCTTGTTGACACATCACATTTTCAGGAATGATTTTCAAGGGTAGTTTGATAGTGAATTAGCCAATATGTATCAGCTTCATATAAATTATATATGCTTGAAGATGGGCTATTGACAATGGTAAACATCAGTGATGAGAGACCCAAAGTATTGTTTCAATTCTGGCTATCAGTGAGAACCTTGAAAGGTATTTTAAAAGTCTATTGTTTTGTTTAAAAATTATTGTATTTTGTGTGCAATGATGTTTGCTTTGGTGAAATATTCTTGGAATTCTGATTTCATGCTATCATGATTCATCAACAAGCTATTCTCTTTTAAGTCATGGTACCTGCTGATTTTTGGGGTATGTGCCTACAGGAATTGTTCATGGTAGAAGCCAATTTAACAATTGTGAATCATCAGGTTGGATTCACGTCAATATTGGTGATATATGTATACTGGATATGACTTATCTTCAGTAGCCCTTTCTTTTATTTGATTGCTTGGATCAATTGTCAATTCAAAGTGTTTGTATGGTATATTTTTATTGGGCCATGCTTTCGGGAACTTCAGAGAAAACCTTCAGATAAGTCACACAATTCTTAATCGTTGTGCCATTTTCCTCAAATTGTTTTGTAGCTAGCTTTTTGAACAATACTTTCAATGTCTCTCTACTGTTTTCAAGTGGGGTCAAGAGAAAATTACTTGAAAAGAGTTCATAATATGAGGTAATCTGCTAATATGCATTGACTACTCAGGATGAACAGGCAACTAAGCAAGCAGTAAATATTCTGCCAATTTTTTGAAATGATTGATCAAAAATGAGTTAGTTGCCTTGCATCAGACTCAGAAATTTTAGTTAATTCAAATCAACTGAGAAGTAGTCATGAGTGCAGTGCATATGCTGATAAAATTCAAAAAAATGGTGAGGAAGGAAACATTAATAGTAAAAAGAGATAATCAGACAGAATGTTAAAACGCTTACTGTCAGAATGCACTGATATATTTGTTGGCCATCCTTTCAGAAAATAATTTTTTAGAAGTGGGGAAGACTATCCTCAAAGCCCCCTCCCCTAAAACCCAGTTAAGTCTGCGACTTTCCCATCTGTCTCTAGAAATTTAACAATTTCCATGAGACCCCATTAGCCTCTAGCATCATCAGTACCCTGCTATGTGATATACTGTCAGATGCCTTCCTGTTGTCTATCCTTCTATGATTCTCCACCACTGCCTGGTCTATTAACAACTAATCTTTGCATCCTCTACTTTTGTCCTACTCCTCAGAGTCAGAGGTCAACCTGTACTGTTCTAAATAACATGTCAGCCTATGTGAAATCACAGAAGTTTTTTATTATCTTTAAAAATAATGGTGATATGAAAGGCTTTAGAGGTCTAGTTATTATATATCTATGATTATGTCTATGCAATATTTTTTCAGCAATTTGGATTTGTGGAAATTACTCACCATATTTTAATAAATAAGACATTTGTGTAAATTGGGAAATACATTTACAAGAAGTACCAAAGCGATGTTGTTTTATACATTCAACACCCAGTGGCTTACACAAGGTTGGAATGTCCCCCTTACCATTCAGGTTCTAGAAAAGAGATTTTGACTGGCTACATCAAAATATTTTCGTTACAAAAATGAAACAATTAAAATCTAATGTCATGGCATACATTTTTTAAGGTTTCTTTTCTCAATATTTTCAAAATTTTTCGCTGTGCTCTTGGGGATGACTAAGATTCCTCCGTCAAAAAATCCTGGGTTTGCCCCTGTCAACACCATAATATAAAAAATTGATGTCAGATTCACAAAAAATTTTCAGTGTTACCATATATAATATGAATATTTTTCGTCATAAAACGGCACTGATTTACAGAAGCATAAATCCTTCTGGGGTGAAACATGCACCTCAAATGGAGACAAAAATGTTAATGGTTAATTTAGAGATAAATGCTGTAGATAAAATTGCAAACATAAGTAAATTTCAAAAATTCAATTTGTGTTCACACAGACTTTTATTTGTAGTTTAAAAGGTACTCTACTTGTATGTATTGAAAGAATAAGCTTGTGTTAATGTCGCGAAGTAAATTTTCATTAAATATTCCATAGCTTCACGTCAATTAATACAGAATACTTAAGAGCATTTTAGGGGACGGAAATTTTTGTAGTTTGAAATATAACTTTGAAAGATTTTGTGCTATTCTGACATTACCTTATAATATTATGCATAAATTTTTTTCCTCACTCTGCTTAATTCAAACTGCTATAAACAAACTTTTGTAATTTTTTAAAAGTAATATTCTATTTTGAATAAAATATTAACATTCATTCTCAATTTAGACAAATTTATTTTCATGAAATTTGCATTTTCAAAAACTCTTTTATCTACAAACATATTAAACAATGACAAAACATCTCAAAAATTACAAATTATAAGGAATAGAGCTGCATGGGGATATATTTTTCAGAGACAGTGAGGGGGCGATGTCATCAGCATGTAAGAACCCCGGTAGGAAACGAGTTTTTTTCTCGTCATTGACCTGTCACCCAACCCGGTCTATTTAACAATGACCTAATCATAGAAAGATTTCTCGTATAATACACACAAAATATTTTAATATACTGTAAAAGTATCAAAAAAACAATACGAAATTAATAAATAATACAGAAATAATTTAAAATCTTTTAAAATTTCAGGTTCAATGCTTGCCTTCTCAAACTGTTCTTCTTTAAATTTTAGCTACAATCTAAGAGTGACCAGAAACCAGGCCGACCAAGTTAATCAGTACCCAGCCTAGTAAAAACAGTGTGAAAAATTCAAAGAATGTATTTTTCTAAAAATACATGAAATTGCAATACAGAAAGAAGTGTATTCAAGCATTGCAACAGATATACTGGATCTTTGTGCATTTAATAGCAATCATTGAGGTGAAGGAATGCCTTCCTTTGATCAGATTAATTGATGCACATTTTTTTGAATTATCGCCGCTAGATGGTTATGAGAAACTTATTCCACTGCTTAACCCCATTTTGATTTTGCAGCAACGGCATAGGCTATGAAGTTGGTGGAGCCAGAGTTGTAAATGGCCCGAAAATTTCTACCCAAGCCAAAATTAAAACCAAAGAAAACCAAAGCCCCAAAAGAAACAGGTCAAGCCCAGTCCTAGCCCAAAAGAAATATATAAATAATGCATTAGATTTAAAATTTTTAACATACAGTCATTGCAAAAATTTAAAAAGATCTGTTTTGCTAGCTGATCTTAGAATCCAACGCCTTCACCTTTTCTGGATCAGTAAAGCTCCCTTTCGAAGTAATAATTTCAACAAAAAAGAGAAATCTCTTTCAGACTGAGAAGACGTTGCCTGGATGCAGAACACTTTTCGAGCAATGATTCTAAAATTCGGCACATCCATTTGAATTTTATATGATAAAGTAACTGTAAATAAGTTTTCTTGAGAATGTAAAGCTTAGTATCAAAATAACTAACTTACTTTGATCTCTATATTTGAAAAAAATAGCACTTTTCCTTGTTTACCAAGTAATTATCAGATTAATTCTTCTGGGCTGTTCGGAATGCTGTATGAATTAATTTGTAATTAAAACAAACACATTATTGTAATATAAATTAAATGAATATCTTTCAAATTCATGTACTCAAATGTTTGTCTCACGATTTCGACCCAAGTACACTTAGGTCTAAACATATTCAAAAATGCTGCCCAAGCCCAGCACAGAGCCACTTGCAATTCTGGATGGGGCTGCGCCGCTCTAGTATGGAAGTGGTGCTCAATTTCCAATAATTTGGTAGTATATATATTATATATATATATATGTATTGCAAGAATATGTTTCTCGACTTTCTTTGCATTTCCTGATTGATTGCATTTGCAGAATGTTCACTTCTTTGTTTATCGTCTAAAGATTGACGACCATAATTAAAGCAATTTACCCCAGTTGTAGGCCGTGATTTGCGACCTAGCTTCTCCGCTGAATACATTGTATAAACTAATACTAATATCTGGTGGTGGTACACCTATCTTTTCATAAGAAAAATATAATTGAGAGTTGGCTCTTTACTGCGTCTTCCATCTTAAGAAAGAAAATAGTAAACGCGTTATTATAAAGCACTTTGTCAAATATACTGCAATTTGTAGCCAATCAAAAACTGCTTACCTAACAACGATATGACAATAAATACTGCTTTGTGAAAGACACGGGTGTACGCATACACACAACGATTTCTAATTACTTTCCATGTACCTTTAAATAAGTTTTTTCAACAAAAATGTGACTGTGGAGCCAAAAATCAACACACAATTTGAATCTTTACAAAATAATGTGTGTATCCGAATATTTATGGCCAGCTCTGTAAAGGTTCATATTAATGCACCAGATAGGGTTTCCTAAATGTGTTAGAGCCAGGTTTGAAAGGAGTATATTTTTGACAAAAAAGTATTTTAAACGTCTAAAACATTTTAAAATTTTAAAGAATGTTTTGCTCTCAGTTAAAAAAGCGTCAAGGAACAAAAATTTTGATGAAATGCATATTGAATTATCAACTTCTCAACATACATTTTTCGTTTAATATACGTAAATAATCCGTAGAATGTCGGTTATGATATATTTTGAAATACACCGCTTCTCTGAATTGTTTTGTTTATGTATAAACTATTGCAAACAAAAAAACATATGGAGAAATTGAAGCACAGAAATTCTTCTCGAAATTCATAATTTTTTCGCTAGATGTCTCCCTGAATATATCAACTTTCTAAAGGCAAGAACAACAAATTTCTAATTTATACAGTTAAAAATGCAAAACTCAAAATGTCATACTAAATTTTTTAAAGATCTTTTTATTGTCTATCTGAATCTGTTTTTAGAATTCTTCTATGTGTTTTCAATTTTTTTACACAAACCATTTTGTATTACAATTTGAAAACACTAATTTGAGAGTACATTTTTTTAAAATTGATGTTTGCTAGAAGAAAAAAGCAAAACTCAAAAAGTCATACTAAAATAAGACCTTTTCATTGTCTATCCGAATCTGTCTTTAGAATTCTTCTATGTGCGCTCAATTTTTTTCCACAAATGATTTTATGTTAGCTTTTGGAAACATTAATTTGAGTGTGCATTTTTTCAAAATTGATGTTTCTCAACTGATAAATGCTATTATAAAAAATATATTGTAAACAATATTAAAGCTAGATTCCTTGTCCATATTTTGAAGTATTAAATATTATCTTTTGATACAGTCTGTTACAATTAAAAGCATTGTGCAGCCTGTTTTAAATGATTTGAATGTTGAAACGCCAATATGGAAACACATAGCGAATATCATTATTGTTTGTATATATACACTTTTTTAATAGATCAAGTAGTTTAATCCCACCCTCTACAGTTTTTGAATAAATTACTTTTCGTATAATTGTAT